>JAQPZY010001612.1:2720000-2727500 GCA_029931535.1 Margaritifera margaritifera | reverse complement strand
CATTTTCTTCTTTTTCGCTAAATAAGACTCGCTTATCACAACTAAAAAGGTATCTCAAATAATGATACATTTTTGAGGTAGTCAGAACTTTTAGAAGGTCACAAAACGGCTTGACACAATTATTCATTTTGTTTTTCTTTAAAGTGCTTAATGTAACAAACATTAAATTTATAGTCACATTGCCGAAAAATTACTTACCTCAGGTTCGTGAAACTATATAAGTAAAATATAATTTTTAAAAAAAGTTATCAATTATAATTTTGATCACAAAATTGCAAATTAAACATATAATTTGTCTTCAACTGCAGGCATCATTGTGCCTATCTCTTATTGGTCGATTGGAACAAGTCAGTACTACACAGAAAGATGCTAACACCTTTATAGCAACAACAGATCGCAGTAAAAGATTTTTTCCTTTTGGCACCAATGACGTCACACACGTTTAGCGCGCCGAAATATAAAAAAAAATCCAGATTCAGCCGTGGGTAAGTACTTTGTATAAGCATTTTTATCAACTCTATCATTCTGTGAATTACAACATATCATGAAAGCAATAAAATATTTACAGCCCAAGCAGTTAATATAATATAGGTTGTATATACACTGAACTTGACCTTGAATTTCACACGTGAAAATTTTCAGCCACCGCATATATCACGAACATTTAAGTATACAAAAATCTTTAAGTGAAATAAAGCTTGCAAAGTGAGCACGTTACGTGAGAGGTGCGTGTCATGCGCCACCAATTTATTTATTTCTATCTTAGAAACTTAAACTTTTATACATTTCAAATGCAATAAATGGCATATTCTCTTTCAAGAATTAATTGAAACTAAGAAAATACAAGAATAAAATTGGAACTCTATCAAGAGTACCAAAGAGAATGCAAGTGAAATATTGCATAAAATATGATATCAATCCAAATGAAACAGTTTTTCTCCATTTTTTTTCTTCAGGTTTATAATTGGATACAAATTTGAACGCCTGTGGTAAGAATTAACCAAAAGGAAAGTGTGTTGAATGATGTCTCGCATGCTTCGCCTGAATAATACATAATCCAAAAACATGGCGTAGCCAGTTTACTAAGAAGAGTAGGTCATTACAATCACAATTTAATTTTTATGGGTGTTAACATAAGTGATAAATATAAATGCACACACAAAATTGCAAGTGTCTAGAAATTGTGCTACAAGTGATAAAGATTGTCTGGCATACTTATAATCGCTGTATATATTTAACTTCAACGAGAGAGAGAGAGAGAGAGAGAGAGAGAGAGAGAGAGAGAGAGAGAGAGAGAGAGAGAGAGAGAGCGCATAAACTTTCACTCAGTGACACATTTAATGATCCCTACAATTCCATTACACAACAAATGACTTGCTTTATCTATTGGTCTAAAATAGTCGATTAAAATTGCTTTACTCCTTGAATAATGCATTACTGTGCATTAAAACGATTTCATTCCATCGGCGACAGCAGTAAATAATCTTTTTATTACCACAGAAATTAACATGAAAGCATCTCGAGATATACCTGCTATAAACCCATACATGTGTCAAAGCTTGACCTTCTTTAAACACAATTGTTGACCTTTTCACATTGAACACATGGAATACAATCTTAATTTCACATTTTTTCGACATTTGTTTTCAGACAGAAAAAAACCTAAAAGTAAATTAATGAAAATGTATATAACAGTGATCGTTAAAGTGTCGCCCGTACGTTTAGCTGCTAACATTAAAAATTAAAATTTGCAATAATCTCTTATGAACCGACCGTTTAAAGTGTCCGATTTATTTGCGAAGATTTTGTACAATCTATGTCTGACTGAAAAGGGATATTTCAAGGAGAAAAAAATGACCTAGTTGAAGCCAATTTTTGTTAGTTTCCTTTTAGAGCATGCACTTTGCTTTAAAACTACTGCTTTCTACGTTTCCACCCATCCCGCCTTTCCTTTTCCCTTCTATACATGCACAGGAGCGGAAGGGGACATGACGTCATCGATATATACATGTATATATTCTGGTCGTATACATTGCTTTTTTAATTTCATTTGATACGGGTACACTATGCTTTTCTTAGAACATGATTTTGTTGTGCATTAATGTCTAATATGGTCGGGCACACCATTATATTTACATCGTACGTGATTTGTAAACTATTCTACAATTATGGCAAAACTTTCTGTATGAATTTGAGAAAGACAGTCCAACAAAAAAGGACTCTTTCACTTCAGGAAATAAAAACAACTCCAAAATACCCGTATGTAAAAAAAATCTAATAAAGAGGTACGCTCTAGCGTCCTCTAAACAGCAACGAACTTTGAATAGAATACTGTCCAACCCACACCTGAAACCAACCTGGTGCGTGTTGTACGCGGTTGCTATGAATGATGATTCAGTGCCCCCGACCTGTCAGAAACAATTTATGCCTCATCAACTGTTGATGAGAAATAGAGTGAGGCTGGCAAAAAGTCAAAATACAGGGGAAAGGTCAAGGTTGTGGGTGGGTGGTGCTTTGTCATCTGGATGATTGATTTGGCAATTGACTAAATTCTCAAGTAGAATACTGATACATATCTGCATAATGTAATTATGACGATTCATCAGTATCATAACATCTCGAGCAAGTATCCCCGACTCGCCAGACAGCTGTGGGAACAAACTTGCATGTGTTTCTTATTCTGAAGAAAATCAACGTTTCTTAGATGATAGTGCATCGACATCACCGTATATGATGATCATTGTTATTTATTTTTTTTTGTTTTTGTTTTTTTGTTAACCGAGTATAACATGCGCACAGGAAACGATAACTACGACATGAGACCAATGGTGGCAGGGGATAGTTTTGTAAATTGACCCTGTCAAATTTCTTAACTTAAGACTTTGATGTGATTTTTCCGGCTATTATTGTTTATAAATTAAAGATATGTATATATTTGTGAATTAGGTGTTTCCTGCTTGTGTTCTTGAAATTGGCGTGAGGCATTTACAACTCCCGTAGTTACTTCAGAGTATCTAGACAGTGACATACCAATAGTCGGTTAGGAAGCAGAGTAAGCGTCCCGTATCAGTAGACACGTGGGTTCAAGGCAAGTAGAATATATCAATAACGGCCTGGATGGCAACCATTTTGAATTGCATCAAGCTGTTTAGTACACAATGTTTTCAAAATTATCACAGAAGGAAAGGGCATGAATTTGCACTGAAAGCATCACTTTGTGTCAAAATATGACCTTCGGAAGTGAAAAATGCCTGTATGAATTTTGGGCTGAGGTGCATAAACTTCTTTTGCTGTGAGCATCCGTTGACTTCTCAGGTCAAGTGAATGGTATTCTTATGTTTTGTTTTATTATAGTTATCCAAAAATATGGACCTTTTTCACCTTACTGGTGCATTTTATTTTTTATGAATTTTTATATTAGGCAGGTTGATTTGCCATCAAATATGTGCATTAAAAACTGTCCCTTACCCCATAGGTGTTTTTTTTTTTTTTTTTTTTTTTTTTTTTTTTTGGTTGGTTGGTTGGTTGGGGGGGAGGTGGAATAAAGGGATTGTAAATGTTTATAAGACTTCATCAAACGAAGCTCGTAGAGTGAACTTTATGCCAAACGATAAAAGTAGTATACAGTAAGTGCTGATTAAGAAATATTCGATGAAATTAAATTTAAATACGTACTACAATTACAATTGAAAAAACACAATGAAAATGACCAATTTTACTAATGCCATATTTGCCTCAAGTTTGTGGCCCTGGCGTTAGTGTAAGCTGTTCAAGCCAGGGCAGCTGTTCACGTGTTGGTTTTCTTTACCTTTTTATTAGTAGGAAATCCACGAGAGAGATTTCTCAGACGGCAAAAGCAATGTAAAAACTTCTTTTCTATAACATGCACTTCTTATATCATATTAGAAAAAATAAATCCAATGGAAGAGTATGCAGTATGAAATTATTTATTGGATTATTGTAATGTAGGGGGAAAAATCTTTGTCGTGACATAGCCTGAAAAAAAAATTCTTTTCAAAGTTCAGCGTATCGTTCAATACGATAATTAAATCGAAATAGCTTGAAAATAAAATAATTAAAAAATTCATCCTATATTTTTATATATATTTTTTTAAATACTTTTGGCATCATTTTTTATATGTGCTTTATTGCAGTCAATATGCGTACGAAAGAAATGAAATATATTACAAATGCAATTAATGAAAATACAGAGACATTATAAACGATCTATTTCCACACTTTGGCCTAATTGTCGCATTCCAATCTTTCGTCACGAGGTTTAATTTCAAGGGCACGCACCATGGCTGAGCTTCCGGAAATAGACACATTTTGACACGCTCAGAAAAACGGTAGCTCGCAAAGGAAATATAGAGTTTATAAACATTTTTCAACGATAATAAATCAAGCAGATATAGTTGAACACATTCTATGGTGATTTTAATACTTTCGCACAATATTATAATGCAAGCGTTAAAATTCACGTTAAGGGCACGAACATGTGACCCTCACACAGCCCACCACCATCATTTAAAAATAAAATAAAATATGGATAGTAGATTCGTTGTAAATTAAACAAAATTAAAAAAGACTGGTATATAGCTACGAGTACTACCAGTCGCATTTTAAAAAAAAAAACCGACTCGAAAGTGCGACTCACCATTTTCATTTGTCAAAAAATCTTGGACCAAATGTGACCATCCACCATGTTCAAATATCAAGAAAACAATTATTTAAATAATTTAAAGAGATTAGTGACTTTTTGCTATTAATACTGAATAATTCAAGCCCAGAATATCTTAAAAGTCACTCAATAATTCAAGATATAGATAGAGAAATATCTTAAAAGTCACCCAGTAATCCGAGATATAGATAGAGAAATATATTAAAAGTCACTAAATAAGTCAAACCCAGAAATATCTTAAAAGTCACCCAATAATCCAAGATATAGATAGAGAAATATCTTAAAGCCACCCAGTAATCCAAGATATAGATAGAGAAATATCTTAAAGTAACCCAGTAATCCAAGATATTGATAGGGAAATATCTTAAAGTCACCCAATAATCCAAGATATAGATAGAGAAATATCTTAAAGTCACCCAATAATCCAAGATATAGATAGAGAAATATCTTAAAGTCACCCAGTAATCCAAGATATTGATAGGGAAATATATTAAAGTCACCCAGTAATTCAAGATATTGATAGAGAAATATCTTAAAGTCACCCAGTAATCCAAGATATTGATAGAGAAATATCTTAAAGTCACCCAATAATCCAAGATATTGATAGAGAAATATCTTAAAGTCACCCAGTAATCCAAGATATTGATAGAGAAATATCTTAAAGTCACCCAGTAATCCAAGATATTGATAGAGAAATATCTTAAAGTCACCCAGTAATCCAAGATATTGATAGAGAAATATCTTATTTAGTCACCCAATAAACCAAGATATTGATAGAGAAATATCTTAAAGTCACCCAATAATCCGAGATATAGATAGAGAAATATATTAAAAGTCACCTAATAATCCAAGCCCCAAAATATCTTAAAAGTCACCCAATAATTGAAGATATATATAGAGAAAAATATTTTTTTTTAAATTAAAGAAATTAAAAATCATTCGGTTATAATGAATACTTCACGCTAAGAATCACAGAAGTCACTTTTTAATTCAGTAATTCAAACGAATAATTAAATTCATGTAAATATCAAAACAAGTGAGTTAAGCGAACAAGTTCTAGCCACAGTTCTAGAGATAAATGTTACAGAACAAGTTTTATCCATACTTTTAGAGATAAAAGTTACAGAATAAATTCTATGTGAAGTTTGTTACCAAAAATTAAATAAATTAAAAATTGCTAGGTTATATTGAAGTTCGGGTCTTTAGGTCCCATCACAAAAGTCATATATTAATTCAGAAATTCAAATAATCCATGCAATTCACTTTTTAAAAGAATCAGATCAAAATTAGATCGTTAAATAAGTTATATTTACGGAGAGTAATGTATTCTACATAATAATACTGTTCTGATAAAAGAAGAATACTGTAGAGCTGAACATTCTTTAATTAGAGCATAATTTTCTAAATTTAAATTACATGGAGTAAAGATAAAAATTTTTTTAAAAAATGAATTATCACAGAGAAGACTTTTGCACAAGAACGATCGCACAAGACAGAGTTAGAAAACTGTTTAACAATTCAGACAATCTTATATAACACCGTATAAAGTATGAATTTGCAGATGTAAAACTTTCTAAAATTGATCTTTAATTTCTTTATTTTTTTTTAAGACAAATATATATATCTATATATCTTGGAGGTTTATGTTAAGTATTTAAGTGACATTCATGGTTTTACTTTTTTGATTAATGGCTGACTTTTGTGTTATTTCGAACCTCGAATTTTTCAATATTACCGGTAATCACTAATCTCTTAAATTTTTTTAAATAACGTTAATCTTGATATTTGAACATGGTGGTCTAGGGTATTCTTTTCAATTTTGCAAATAGTGTCAGATCATATGTGGTCTAGGATTTTTGAAAAATGGAGGGTCACATGTTGGTGATCTATGGATATTTTAAAAATGCGGATGGTAGTACTCGTAGCCTTATACCAATCATTTTAAGTGTTATTGTTTTTCTTAATTCACAAAGAGTCTACTATCCACATTTTAAAGCGTTTTGAAAGGGGGTGGGGGGCATGTACAGAAGGTGTTATGTAAGAAAACTGCATAATGCCATAGTGTTTCCAACAGTTTTCGTCAGAAAGAAAGCGAGGCTTGTGTAAAAAGCAACTCAGCATTACACTAATATATATATATATATATATATATATATATATATATATATATATATATATATATATATATATATATATATATATATATATATTGCATAACTTACGGTAACTGCATTCTAAAATCATTACATGCATACGTATCTTTAGGATGATGGAGCAATTTAAGTCTGTTTCTACTTTCACCCCAAGAATGTTTGTCAAAGGTCACTTTCCAAAAGGCAATTTTGCCCAGAAAAATAGTGATGTAAATGGTTCAAGGATGCTCATTTTGATTGCACATGTTCTACAATACATAGTTAAATACTATATGATATGAATAGTTACTTTCAGTGCGATGGTACCTGATTGCATAGAAAACATGAAACAGCCATGGCCGAAATCTGACAACACATGTAGTTTTATCTGACATGCGAATCATGTGGCCTATTGTCTGACTTTTATTGTTTCTGGTCCTGCAAATGTCATTTTCGCTGGAACTCACCGTCTTTTGACGTTATTGGCCACGACAGGTAAGCATGCAGATTGTTTGAGATGGGTCACTCAAGAATTCTACGACGATCGAGTTTCGTATCTTGGGTACTGACAATGTTGTAGGATTCCGAATAAATAAACAGAGCGTTCAATGGGAAGTACGTCTTTTGGCTATTCCAAGTAGTAAACATGCCATGACAATCCGAATAAATCTTCACAGTCCATCTAAC
>JAQPZY010001612.1:2585000-2712500 GCA_029931535.1 Margaritifera margaritifera | reverse complement strand
TATCAGCTGTTTTGGCACCCCAAGACCTCTGGCGCCCGGGTTGGTTGCCCCGTTCGCTCCCCCCCCCCCTCGTTAGTACGCTACAGCCAAAAAAAATTGATATAGGATATACTTGCAAGATAGAAGAGGGACATTTTAAACTACAAGTCTACCATGTTGATGTCCAATTAGGATAAGCACTATATTTGGTTCGAGTATTTTGTGTACCCGATCTGATTAAAATCGAGATCTTCGGCGTAACGGGAATCTGACTGACACCGATAGGAGGTCATGATCTGTTGACCTTTCGATTCACCAAACAAATTACAGCTTTCACATTTATGAATGTGAAAACGGTCATTCGGAACATAACGTTTTCAACGATAACTCTCCCTAACACGAAATGTAACACTTTATTTGATAGGTTACTATAAGTAAGTGGACAGTGAGTTCCAAATGTCACCAGAACATGAATGTTTTTCGGTGCCTCCTATATGTATTTATTCGTTGTAGATCTTGATTTTAATCTAATTGATCGCGCATCCAGCTGTGAACAGCTTAGACCCAGATCTGCCATCGTATTATGCGCCGGGTGATAAGCGTATACGCTGTAGGTTCTACATGCGTTTACAAACAGGGTATGTCTACTCAAATCTGCTGGGAGCACTTGATAAATGCGATTCCCCGCTGGATGAGCATTAAACACGGTCAAAGACGGTCATGTTTATGAGTACCTAACTATTAGCCCATTTCATGCCAAAATTAAGCAATTATATATATTTATAACATCCTTATGTTTTAGTGACATAAAATAAAACGTCGCTAACTCAGACATCAATCACTCGGATACCTGGCATCACTCGAATGACTAACTTAGTATCTGTGCAAAGCATTCTCTTGTCTTCGATCTCTGAAAACTCGAAACTACGGAGAATTGTATCAAAATGTTTGTTATTCGAGTATTCGAAGTTCTACTGTCCATAAGGGTGCACATATGTTAATTCAAAAAAGCCTTAGTTCTTCATTCATATTAGTAAAAAGGTATGCTTTCGAATCCAGCATTCAATCATCCCACACAATACAAACCTATTTCTTTTGCATACAAGGGGTATTTTAAAAAGTTCTGAATATTAGTGCACTGTACATCAAAGTTTTTTTTATTAGTGAATAGGTACATCAGTGCATCTCCTCAAAGTATTCCCCATGCACCTCTTCACACTTTCTCAGTCTGATTATCCAATTATTAAATGCCATTTTGTAATTATTTGTGGGTATGTTGCCCATACACTGGAAAACTGCACTTCTAACCACATGGCGGCTTTCAGCTCGTCTGCACCTATAACGGGATTCAACCAAAAATTACTTGGAGCTAAATCAGGGCAGTATGGAGGAAGTGGCAAAGTTTGGATTCTGCGCTCCTTCAGGAAGCCTGTCACGACGGTGGATTTATGCGCCGGCATATTGTCATGGAGTTGATGGATACCCCGTGTACCGGTGCGGGGACAGGTGATTTCGTAGTGTTCCACAACTTTTGGCAACAGTTTGGAGGCATACAAATGTACAGTGACACTAGCTGGGTCAGGCACAGGTATCAGGACGACCGGGTGTTTCGCGTCGAAAAAAAAATGCGCATAAAACTCTCCTGACAGTCCGATTGCGTCGAGCAATTTGTGGTCTCCGCTCATTTTCTCCTATCCAAACTTTATTATTTTCTCTTGAGTCGGGTTCAGAAAAGTAAATAAATGTTTATCACCTGTGACAATCTCATCCAAACGTCTGTAGTAACTCTTTTCATATTTGACGAGGAGCTGTATGGTAATTTCAACCAAAGTATGCGGGACCCATCTTGCACAAACATTTCTGAGCTTCAAATGATTCTTCAATATATTTAAAACAGTTGACGAATTAATGCCCGTGATAATACAAATATATTCCACTGCGTATCGAGCATCTTCATCAATTGCCCCCACATCAGCCACTTCCCGCTCACCAATCGCAGACAACGGTCTTCCAGAACGTGGGTCATCTTCCATGGATTTGCGACTATCTTTAAAACGATGAAACCATCTCATAATTGTAGGATATGACAGAGAACTACATCCGTAAACTTTAACCGAGTTGGTATTGATATCAGTCGGAGAGTACCCTAAGAGCGCCCGGATTTTACAGTATGGTCTATGCACAGCAGGAGAATTGTTCTTCTTCTCCGACATTTTTAGGTAACTGTCCTTTACCTATGTTACGTCACATGCATGTATCTGCAGGTGTCCGGCACTCTGCACTTGTAGCTACAAATCATATTATAGAACGTTATTTAGTCTCTCAATCAGCGTAAAATTTATTGACAGGTGTACAAACACCTCATGACGTCATAGAAGACAATGGCGTATTGTTCAAAATATCGGAATGTACTTAAAATAAATCTTTTGCCTATTCTATTTTGAGGTTTTATTGAATAAAAGCAGTCAATTCCTCGTCTGATAAATTGATCCTTACATTTGTATTCAGTTGCAATAACATTTATGAAACTCATTGAACAATTTTAATATTTTGCATGCCAAGGCTTGCAAAAGGTAGAAACCATTCAAGTAGTTTTATAAATTTCAATTAAAAAATGATTGGTTTGCTGTTTTATGGCATATCAACACATGAAATATATTAAGTCCCAAGGCAACTGGAGTAAAGTGTCCTACCCAGAACTACCCTATGGTAGCCGACACGAGATAATCCAATGGTAGGATTGAACCCACACCCTTTTTAGTCGCGAGTCCGGCATGCCAACCACTGAGCCACCTCGGCTCCTCAATTGAAAAATGAGCACTCATGTAAACTACTCTATAAATAAATATCTTATATTTTTTTCTAATCTTTACTACCTCGACAGGAGCTACTTGAATAATAGAGTGCGTGCTTCAGCAGGCATCCTTTTTATAAACACAATACAAATGAGACTGGCTTTTATCATGGAATTTGTATCTTATGCAAGCATTGTTATCAATATTAGGTCAGTTTCCAAAATGGGTGTATTTAGTAAAGGTCAAATCAGAATCAACTCTGCATTTCCGAAATATTTAGTAGCATACTATCATTTATTTCTGAATGTAAAAATAAAATAAAAACAAGAAAGAAAAATAAAAATCATTATTCAGAGCTGATATATACTTCGAGATATGTTAACATTAAATGAGACGAATAGCCTTAGATAATTTTCATATATCGTCATAGACTTTCATAGTTATTTCCCTTGAAATCACTGTCCCCGTCGTCTGGGTCATTCTACCATAATAAATGTATGGGAGAAATTAACTTCACACAAATTAAATGAGTACAAGAAACCGATATGTCTTGAAAAAGACATAGCATGACGTTCAAAGTATATAACAAATAAACATTGCAGGATAACTCGTATTTCTACATCTGTGTCCGAGTGTTATTATTATGAAATGTAAGAAATCACTGTTCCTCTCGTTAATAACCGCAAGGAAGGTAGACCCTAAAGATGGCAGACACCTATTCACAGGGGACGTAATTCTGACTGGAACTAAAATCTATCTATTGAATATACAGATGGCAACGCTCGATAATGAATTTTCAATGTCGATGTGCAACTCCCAGTGTGACATATTCAGTATTTTTTTCCATAACGTAAACTCCAAACAAACATGAAAATAGTGACTATTATTTGTTCATTATCTACTTGGAATGCAAAGCTATGCATGTACTGTACATTTCTCATTAACTCCAAGGAAGCTATTTTATTAAATCAAAAGAGAAAATTGTAGTAAAAAGGAAATTAAAACCAAATGGTCATCCATTGGAATGTATTTTACTATTAACAAAATAGTGTCAAGAGAAGATGGACTGCAGTACTTCAATGAAACTCGATATAAAATTATATTTATGTCTTACACATATCCCCGCACACATGTTCCACCAAATTATAATGCAATATCTGTCAAAGTGTTTTTGTCGATGAATTTATGAACAAAAACACCAAAGACGTTTGCCTCATAAACCTATATTTTGGCAACTTTCGACACAAGCTTTCACGAAACAAACTTCCTCCAGATCGAATAGACACGAACTAAAAGAAGAGTTTGTGCTGAAGAGATTTAACTCTAAGGTCTAAGACATAGATTTTGCCAGGTAATTTTGTAGTGATGTTCACTTCCCATAGCAGCCATATTTATGTTGGGAGACGACGCTATCAGATTGGACGTAAACTTCGATGTTTTCAGAAGGGTTCTGATATCTGAGGAGATATACACGTAAAGACAGCAATGACAAGTGAAATATTACATCAGACAGCGCGAATGAAATGTTTTTGTTGTAATCTGAAAGACATTCAGCCCATATCCATAAATTGAGAAAGGAAAGTCCCCAGTCCTTCTTAAGATGGACGACACCATAGTGTCCAACAATTGTCCGCTTTGCTCCAATATCAGTGAGCAGAACGAAGACTGTACACAACCAGTGAAACGGAAGAGGGAGATGACTTAACCGACCTTCCAGTCCCCGTCCATTTGAGGTCTGGGGAACATTGGTGTCTAATTCGCATCATACAGACAAGTTACCGGTCCTAAAGTCGAAAGTTGTCCAGTTGGCACTCTGGGAACAAACATCCTTCTGATCCCTAATTCATCTCAAACATAAATTTCACCTATTTTCACAAATGATTCGCTATCGCCTCCGCAACGACTCGCTCTAGAAGGAAGTACTGTTCACTTTTAATCTCACTTTTTGTTCATTTTTATTTATTTATTTATTTTTGTTCCTCCCCTTTATTTCCTCCCTATTTTCTCAACTTTCTACAAAATGTTTGAGACATTTTAATTAACAATTTCTCATTTAAACTGCTTCTTTTTTATTATCCTTGTCTGTCACATACTCCCTATTTGTTCATCCTCTTGCTTCATGTACATTGGTTAAATGCTAATGTTTAACCAAGAGATTCTTCACTTTGTCTGATCAATAATTTAAATTTGTTTTCATTAAAACTTAATATCGTCCACCATATATTTATATATTTTTAAAAATTTTGTATCGCAAAAGGAGAAGAACATTATAAGCCACTGGCTTTCGTTCTAATCCTTTACCTTTCTATACTGTACTTCCAATTACAAATTTACTTTAAATATTGGATAAATTATCAAGAGCATGATATTGTAATGTTTTTGGGGTCAGATAGATATCGTGTTAGGTCGAGCTTCACAATTCAGTCTAGTCCATCATCAACTGATTATCATAAAGGGATTGAAATTGCTCTTTTACTGCTAGCCAATCAGATTACACGGATTCTCTCCAATCATTTTACGCCAACACCGTTGGTCCTGCATCACCCAATCAACAGGTGAGCTTATTCAGCCAATAGAATTCGAGCAGCTGGGTACAGAAGCGGGTGATTTGGGCATTTGATTCAATACAGTTTGGTCGCACGCGAGTATAATTTAAGTTCATCATCATTTGATTCATTCTAAAGTTAGCTGGTCAAGACGACGTAGTAAATACATACATAGAGAGAAATAAAGAAAAGAAGAAGCTACGGTTTGTATATCGATACTATAGGGTTGCCTGAACAAGGCTAGATCTAGAAAATAAATATCGGCTTTGGTAGTGGTGTTCTGTGGCCATTGTGTACATGCTACTTGCATGGAGCTGTTATTGCTTGGATAAGGCAAGGGATCGCAGTATCTCTTGGATAAATCGTCTCAGGCTAAGGGGTGCGTGTGCTCTAATTGCAGGTGACCGGGGTAAGATTAATTCACCCTCCAGACTGGAACAGGCCCAGTCGGAGATTATAGGGTAAAGGAGCTTCACAAATATTGCATAAGGTTTGCTTGTTAGCTCTGGAGATTAAAGACATCTCGGGCCGTTTTCAAAATTATATTATTCAAATATTGTTCATTGTTAGAACCATTGTGTTACTCCGAGTAGAAGAGCTACCAGATTTTATATATATATATATATATATATATATATATATATATATATATATATATATATATATATATATATATATATGAATGAACGTGAAGAGTAAAGACAGTCGCATTTCAGTGTTACAAAAAAGAAAACAATATTATTTAAAATTGGAATTGCATGCGTTTTAAAATATAATTTTTTTTAATATCTTGCTTTAACTGAATGTATCGCTGATTTAATTGGGATGTCATATTGCATGCACTCTGAAAATGATCTGTGAAATTAGCTCTCCGATTAATCTTTCACGCTGTAGTTTTAATGTCACCTGAATTGAACTTTTCTTCTATTTACACTTTCGTTTGCTAATGTCCTTATTTCGTCTTCGCGCTGGTTCTTAACGTTGGAATTGCTACACATGTTTAGTAATGTAGGCACTTGCTCTATGACGAGTGTTCATCGGAAAGAGACTCGGTAATAAATTCGATCTATTTCACCATAATAATCAAACAGTGGATATATTGGGTGCCCCATATATACAGTTCGGTAGTCATCACAAACCATTAGTCCTACAAACTAAGACTTCGAACCTAATAGTTATGATGCCCCTATTCACATAATGCCCTTGTTGTTAAATGTTCTTTAGTGGCGCCCCTACATTGCCACAGAGAACAGTTTTATGTCAGTTGTCAACCTCCAACACCCCCTCCATCCGACAGCGCCACCTTCCCCTCGTCGGGCGTCTGGGGGCATTTGCCCCCACCCCACCATCGCGCCGTTACTGACCCCACACCTATACTATAAAAACACATAATAAACATATCTCCATGACCATAGCCCTTGTGGTTAAATGTGTGTCTCTATCCCATCAGCCGCAGTGAATGGTTGTGACCTTTATCTCCTCTTGCAATGCACAGGACGAGGTATCACCTGCTAGCATTACTATGGTGCAATGGTACAGTACTCCTTCATGTAATATTTGTATACAGATTAACCACATGCAATTATCAACTACAGGGCACATGTAAATATTTGTATACAGATAAACCACATGCATTTGGCAACTACAGGGCACTTGTAAATATTTGATCAAAGAATTAAATTAATAGGTAAAAAGTATGCATATAGTTATGCTCTCACCTTTTGACCATTTGATCATTGGAAAACATCTTGACCGTAGGAAAGAAAAATGTATATGTAATCGCGTCCATGCTTTCTTCTAAAGTATTGTTTATGCATATGGATTTTGATCTTAAATAAATTATTATTATTAAAAATTTTATTATTATTATTAAAAATGACACAGTAATGATCCAAGGTCTGTGCGACTTTCTTGTAAAGACATTAAAGAAGGGGATATTAGTTTGCTTGAGTGTATATAAAGACTATATAATCTTAATTGAGAAGTATGCCACATTCTTTTGTAGAGAAAATAGAGAAACCTATCTCTGATGGAGATCAATGAGTCAATACGTCTGTGTTCACTTGTTCTTCTTGTTGTGGTTGCCAAGGAGACACGAATCCAAGTAGAGGGCACTGCAACAGAAAAGGACAACACTTACATCCAACAGGGCAACTGTGAATGGGAGATAACTCTTGATGATCATAATCTGTCTCATCTTGACCAGGTCACTGATGAGGATATAGAGGAAGGAGATAAAGAAAATATGGATAGATCTTTACTTCATTTTGATCATTTTGATCACTCTGAGCTAAAGACGAATGATGCAGTGAAACCTAGGAGTCCTGAATCGGAGGAAGTAGTTTTACCTACATATGAATATCCAGCATTGACAAGGAGAGATCCAGGAAAGGTACTTCCTAATGTTCCATATATACAGGTGGATCCAGAATTTTGTCGGGGGTCGGATGGAAGGAACTAGTTTAAAATATGGCCACATTTCTCTGTTTTTCAATTGAAAAGTGCACTATTTTTGCTAGAAAATGAAGGATTTTGATTGAGACCTTCAATCCCCTCTTAATCAGGCCCTGCATGAATACTTGCTAAACATAAACATACAGTTCATTCTCCACTAACAGGTGCCATTTTGCCCATGGTGATTAAAAAAAATTAAAGTCAAACTAGCGCTTTAATTTCACGCAGCCTCTGAGGAAAAATGTTTATTTAGCATATATCTATGATGGCTTCTTTCAAGTTTTGTTTAGATGAAAAGATGAAAGACAGCAAATAAGTCAACTATATCTCTCTTCCGTTAACAGCATTTATGGGCAAATAGTGACAGGTTCTTTTCCAACATTCTTCTATGTAATGATCCCTATATGATAATAGATATTCAGCTAAAAGTAGAGTCAGATAATGCGATTCATTTTTTTCATGACTTTGGACAGCTTTGACCCTTATCTATATACAAATATAAAATATACTCCAACATTTCACAAGCGATCCTCTTGAAGGTGAACCATATTTATTCGTGTAACATGCACACCCATTTGTGTGCAATGCAGACCCAGATCTGATATTGTATAATGTAATGGCAGATTAGGGTCAACACTGTTTTTTATACTTGCGGTATTGAATTATATACCCCAGACAGCACATTCTTTGACGCGACATAAGAGTTATGTCCATTGCAATAGATTGATGTTGATCGTGTTTGCCTTGGTGAGGTCTGATCTATTGCTATGGGACGTAACTCTTATCAGATCTGAGTATATGCTGTTTTTAGTTGGATGGACATTATATCAATGAGTACAGCTCCACAATATTGATTTTTGACATTACTTTTGAATATCTTATGGAAAGAAAAACATGGCTAATTTCTCTTCCTTGCTTCCTTTATCATAAAACTTTTCCAGTTTGCATATCTGAATTGCTTTTCTCCATGGCTTTTCTCCATGGCTTCGAAGAATACAAAAATTATAAAACTTGTTTCATTAAAAGACTATTCAAGTAAGATCATATATATCACTCCTTGAAAACGTAATGTGGTAATTTTAACAGGACTTTAAAGTGATTGTTTTCTGACTGACTTTGCTATCCAATTTCTTTTATTTATTTTTGTTTGATCTCGGACGGTGTTGCATGTTTCATGGTTATGTCAGTCTCGCACATGTGTTTTTGTGTATAGGTATTTATATTGATGTAAAGAAATTATATATATATATATATCGCCCTCTCAACTATGACGTAGTTTACATAACAATGACATCGAATAGTTTAGTTAAAAACTTTGAAAGTATAATGTGCCTAAATGAAGAGCATTCATAACGATAATGCCAAAACGCATGAAGGAAAAAAGTATGGATATACAGTACTCCCTCATTATAATGCTGTCCATGGGAGCCATAGAGTGTAACGCTTATAGCGATCGCGCCTTATGATGAAATACATGATAGAGTTCTCCCTCATTATAATGATTTCCATGGGAGCCATATGTATACCACCTTATAGTGAGGTCAAATTTTAATGAAATACATAATACAGTACTCTCTCATTATAATGCTGTCCATGGGAACCAAGGAGTATACCATCTTATAAGTGAGACCGCCTTATGATGAAATGCATGATACAGTACTCCCTCATTATAATAATTTCCATGGGAGCCATATGTATACCACCTTATAGTGAGGCCACATTTTAATGAAATACATAATACAGTACTCTCTCATTATAATGTTGTCCATGGGAGCCATAGAGTATACCGACTTATGATGAATTACATATTACAGTACGCCCTCTTTATAATGTTGTCCATGGGAGCCATAGAGTATACAGCACTATAGTGAGACCGCCTTATGATGAAATACATAATACAGTACTCATTCATTATGACATTGCCCATGTGAGCCATAGAGTATACCATCTTATAGCGAGACCGCGTTATAATAAAATACATGATACATATAATATTTTTCTTTAATTATTTATTTTAGAATAAGAGAAACAGTTTATATAACAAGGATACGTACAAACTGACACACATACACGTACGTGGTTTATTCTGACTCAGCTGGAAGAACGAGTTTGATATGGCGCAGAGATAGGTCGAGGTCCTCAAGACACCTAAATAATTCCAATCTGGGTATGTAACACGGAAATACGGCTTGAACATTTTTATCGAACGCCAGATCAGCCATGAAAGATTAAAATATGTAATATAATAAAAATTTATAAAAAGAGTAGAATTTTTACATTAACTGTAAAGTTGATAGATACAGACAGTCCTATGAAAGCATATGTCAACTACTTATACAATCAGGAATTGAGACATATCAAATACTCTAATGAAATTGAATAGTCTATTTGGTACATGTTTTGCAAATATCAAATACTCTAATGAAATTGAATAGTCTATTTGGTACATGTTTTACAAATATCAAATACTCTAATGAAATTGAATAGTCTATTTGGTACATGTTTTGCAAATATCAAATACTCTAATGAAATTGAATAGTCTATTTGGTACATGTTTTACAAATATCAAATACTCTAATGAAATTGAATAGTCTATTTGGTACATGTTTTGCAAATATCAAATACTCTAATGAAATTGAATAGTCTATTTGGTACAATATGGGAAACTTTCATCAATAAGAGTCTTATGAATCTATGTATCAAAATATGTATACATGTTGGACCATATATACAAGAATTTGTTACTGGACTATTATTTTACTTTTGAAGCATGTTTCTCAACTTTAAAATACTTACTAAAAGTCTAAACAAGAACTTCAAATTTAAGCGTGATTTCGAACATTATGAGCTATAGATATAATGTTTTGTTATCAGTGTGAGAAAGTAAATAACATTTGGACCATCCATTCCGAATATTATAGTTTTGTCAAATTTCTTATCAATATTACAGTTATGCTTTAATCACTGTTCAAAATAAATTATTTATTTTTTCTACGTTCAAATAATAAATGTACGATTGACTCCTTCTTCAACTGACAAAAACTACATTTATAATTATCTACTATTTTTGGCTTTGTGGTAAAATTAATTTGTACACAAGATTTTATGCAATATTTTAAATTGAAAATCCCTCAATTTCATATAAGCCATGTGAGCTAGTAGAGAAAAATTATGAATCAGTTTATCTGAATGCATAATCTCATATTATCTATTCCATTTCTCATGTATCATGTAAACATATGTTTTTTTTTGTTTTCAACAATAACATAATAACAAAATTCTCCATCCTTTCTTATTCATCAAAATATATGATAAATAAAAATTACACCTTGGCCGAATTTTTTTTTGGGTGTATTTTTTAATTGTTGTCTTTTCATTTCCAGTTAAATGTTTTCAAAAGTTTGAGGAATTTTCCTTTTCACTGACATATAATTTAAGCGTGTTTGTTTCAATCCATACATATTTTTTAATTCATCATATGAGTAGAAGGAACCATGAGATGCAACTAAATCGATAACATTATGGATGCATTTTTTTATGCCAGTCTTCTGTATAATTGTTTCTTACTAACATATTTGAACTAAACCATATTGGTGAAAACAAAACATTTTTAATTGTATCACTTTTCGACTTCATAGTAAATTCTTGCCAAGATTCTGGTATAGTTTTCCAGAAGCTCGTGCAACATTTTAAAGCAATAAATGATTAATATGTGATCCAAAAGTAAATATTATCTTTTAATTGATACACGATAAAAACATCCATTTATTTGTGTCTTTAATGTTTTTTCTCAAGTATGATATCTTCAATACTTAAATAAAATCTTTAACTATAACCATTATTGGACTGCCGTGCGTGTAATCGTGATAAATCAAATGTCTTTTAAGAAAATCTGGCCCTGAATTTCAAACAAATCTATAAAATAAATTATAAAAAAACAAAAAAACAAACAACAATTTTTCATGTTTTTCAGTGACAAATTGTGATGCATCACGGAAAGATTGAAACACATGTATACATTTAGATAAAGCTAAGGATTTAATGATGGCAGTTTATTCATGCAATGTAATTTTTCTCCTTTTTCAACTAACTAAGAATTGATTCTATCGTCTTCATTATCTCAAGATAATTTAAATCTATACTAGACTTAAAAAGGTTACACCTCAAATTTTAATAGGTCCTTGATCCCAATCTAAATTAAAAACACTGACACAGTGATACATTTGATTTTGATAATGCCCCATTCCAAATTCCCCTAGTCTTTCTACATTGATTTTTAGTCCTCACATTCTATACATTTTTGTAACACATCTAACGTAGCTCTAAGAAATATTTCACTGCCTTCTAAAAATATCCGAGTATTATCAGAATACTGATTTAATTTATTTACAGTATTATTAATAGTAAGTAATTCCTTTAATTCTCTTATTGTTTCTTATAATTTTCCCAAAAACGTCAGCACACAAAATAAATATGTTTGGTGAAATAGGATCTCCTTGTCTGCAACCGCTATTTACATTTGACAAAATCTGGCATATATCCATTTTGCAATATTCGTGAATTAGCTCCCCTATAAAATAGTTTTATCCATTTTAGCATTGACTCACCAAAGTTAAAATATCTAAGAGTTTTATCTATAAAAATCTATAGACAAAAATAGACCAGATATATATTGATTTCTTGTTTCAAATAAAATATCAAATATTATTCGAATATTTTCCCCAATGAATCTTTCAGAAACAAATCCTTCTTGCTCTTCATATATTAAATCATCCAAAACTATTTTTTGTTATATTTGCTATACAACCTGAAGTCATTTAAATTTTTTTATTCAAGAATACTATTTGTCGCCAATTCTTCAAAAAGTATCTGTTTGATTTGGTTTTGGTATGCATGTTATGATACCTTATTTCTGAGTAATTGATAATGAACTCGATGTATATCCATAATATATTGATCGCAATATAAATACCACCAAATCTTTAAAATAAATTAACACTCTTTGGTAAATCCATGTAAATCTAAACATTTATCATGATGCATATCTTTAACTAAAACCTATATTATGTTATGGCTTTTAAAATTTGGGTTCAGACGTATTCAGAATGTATTTAAAGTGTTTAATGTCGCTTCTGTGAACAATATCTATGTATCTCGCGTAATATGAATAATTATGTTGCCCTTGAAGAATGTGGCAGACTACCGTTGTGCGTTATATATTTATTCTAGATGTTTTAAATTATCATCATTTTATTGCGTAGACAAGAAAATACATACAATATTTAGTGTTAACATGTTATGTATAGGTGGGCTTCAGTTGATACATTTTGTCTTTGTATATACCGGTATTATTGTATTATGGACCGGTGGCCTAGGATACCAATTAAAGAATCATGAATTCTGAATCTAATTGAATTATATCCCTTATAACGTACAGGCTATTGCAAACAAAACAAATTAGTCTAGTAAACAAACTATAATATGTCTACAAATTATAGCATTTATGTCTTTTCTTAGCATAATAAGAAATATATATTTCTCATTATCTTATATTTCATATTATCTTGGTATAATAAGATGTACACACTTTCTTTAGATTTTGATTTATTCTGTTTTGGAGGTATGATTAATATTCAACTTCATAATACTCAAGTATGATCCCTTCAAGCAGGATACCGACAACAATAATAAACTCCAAAACTCCTTAACTGGGCAAAATTCAATACAACTGCACAGTGGACAACAAATTGTACCTTCATCTCAATAGTTTAGTATAGTGGACTGACTTTCACTTTGCACAACAACACAGCCCGGTTATTTAGTGCCTACGTAATTGTAGTAAAGCCCTAACGACTCAACCACCGTTTATCCTGCTTCCGTTAGTCAACTCTTACGACATATAGGAGAGTGCATCAGGTTTATTCTATATCCCAGAGCCCACAGCGGGGGAAGGAGATGCATAATGTTCTAACATAAATTCTCGTAAATAGCCAATTAGAACTTGAGAATTTATCATACAATGTACCAATCATGGATAAAAATTGTACAACAAAACTTCATTTTTAATACCGGTGAACATATTGATATAGTCCCGTAGAAATCATTTTAAATAACTAGCACAGTTTTATTTAAGTTAAACTCTACTTGTACTTTCAGGTTGGTGACACTCAAGAAGTTGAGTATTCACCAGGAAAAATCTTGAAGCTGATAACTCGAGCAGTACAGCCACCAATATTTGGTAACTTACAGCAATACGCAATACATTTAAAAAAATTTCCGTAACATTAATGTTTTGTACTTTTCTTCTTCGTTTTGTCCTACTTAAACACACGTGAGTTTAGATTGTATATCCAAATTGTAATTAGCATTTAATTGAATTCAGCATGACAACCACAGTATAAATTCATTATTTCAACCGGATATGGAAGGGGCTAGTGATCCTCCTCCCCCCCCCCCCCCCCCAATCAAGAGGACTCGTGTATTCACCACTACCTATGCATGCTGACATTCATTCCTCTACGTTTGTACTAGGGGTCATAAATATCTCTGTTGACGTAAGTGATGCTTTAGTAGTAGTTAATATTATTTAAAGCTGACCCACAGCAGTCATATTCAAGGTTCGTAAATCTAGTATTTTTCTATATTATATCAGAATGAGTTGTCTCCCTTACACTAATATTTAAATAATAATAATTTCGATAACCAGTCGGCTGTGTTGAGTGTAACAGTTCTAATTGTGATGTATTCCTTCACTAAAAAAAAAAAAAAAAAAAACAGAAACCGAAACAACAAATTTTTATTTCCTTTCAATGTATTTTACCTTGGAAACATTCTTGTTGGTATGTATGTAAAACTTGAATTAAAACCATGAAGTATGTCATGGCATCCAGCTGCTATGGCAGTTCGCAGCACAAGAATGTTTCCTGATGTCCATTACTTACTGCATTAGTATTTTCTGGAGGAGGCTCGGGATGGGGTTGGGTGATTTTATTATAATTACATGTCACATAGCATACAATTTTCACCCTTTCCCAATGCATTTAATTTACACAGAATACATTGTCATAAAATTATAATTGTACCGAAGTAGTTACAGTTAGTTTTGCACAAACTATTGTACTCTTTTAAATGGTTTGCTTGTGCAAACTTTAAAATCCTACACTTGTTGTAAGTAATGTACAACTGATGGACAATAAATAAAGAGTTATTTCCTAATTTTCAGAAATTCCTGCATTCTTGACCCCAGAGGAATGTGATAGTATTATCCAAATATCGATGAATGTGGGATTTAAAAGGAGTAGGGTCTATGGAACGAATATTGATGAAGAGTTCAAGACAAAGAATGTTGCTGATGTCTCCCGCGTCAGCGATGAGGCCACGCTGAAAATGGCAGAACTTGGAGATCTTGGGGCGTCTTTAATAAACAGGCAATTAAGCAGAAATGATATACTCATGTACAAAGCCTGAGGAGGGGGGGGGCGGCTTTGGAAAGGTGTGATTTGACCTCCACATGCAATTTTCACTCGATTCCTTGAACTACTGGATTTACAGAACAAAAATCTGCTGAAAAGTAACCTAATTGTCTCTCTTTTGAACTATATAACATAATCGTCTCTCTTTTGAACTATATAACCTAATCGTCTCTCTTTTGAACTATATAATCTAATCGTCTCTCTTTTGAACTATATAATCTAATCATCTCTCTTTTGAACTATATAACCTAATCGTCTCTCTTTTGAACTATATAACCTAATTGTCTCTCTTTTGAACTATATAACCTAATCGTGTCTCTTTTGAACTATATAACCTAATTGTCTCTCTTTTGAACTATCTTCTTTAAGACTTTAATTTTATTTTAATGTTTGCAGGTAAGGCTCAAGATCGGTCATTTTTAGATGTTTATATCCCCCCCACCCTTCCCTTTTTAAATAACAAATATGTACATATTACTGAAGAGCTTTTCTGGCCCAAGAGAGAGAGAGAGGGGGGGGATGCGTCCTTCATTTAGATTCTGGGCTGTAACACTTCGCCACAACGTAATCTTATTCCACACTTCAGTCCTTTCTACATTCGATCAATAGATGAAAATTCATAATGATGACGTGATGCATTTGAGAGTTGTTCTTAATATTCAAAACAGCCAAAATCTTAATAGATGAATAATTGTTCATGATGAGTTGATGCATATGAGAGTTATTTATAATATTCACAGCAGCCAAACTATGGGATATTTTAATAGTTTCTGGGAGACAAATAATTCAAAGTGAGGTGACCTTTTCCTCAGGCACTGGTATATTCCAGCCAATCTGCCATCAAATTTGTCCGCTGTAACTAAATGTAGACAAAAAAATTAAACGACTTCTTCTCAAAACCGACTGAATAGAATTATGACAGAAAACATTCTGGTAGGAATACTTTCTAAGTCTATAAGTCTATACAGATGATGCCAATCCGTCTTTAAATATAGCCACAGTTACTGGAAAAAAAAAAGAAAAAAAAATGTCATTTATCAACAATTGCAATTTGTATCTTCTTCTCGAAACTCACCAGATCAATTTCAACCAAACTTGGCACAGAACATCCTGGCATATAATCCTTTTACATTTGTGCAAATTATGCTGGTCCGCCATAAAATATGGCGGTCGACGAAGTTCGACAGAAAGCATTCTGGCATAGAGGGCTATACACTTTATACTAATGATGCTGATCTGCCATCAAATGTAGTCACCGTTGCTAAAAATAGACAAAACTTAAAAACTATTTTTGACGTTAAAACCGCTAAACAAAATGTAATCATATTTGACAGAAAGCACCCTGACATAACAACATTTCAAATTATATAAATGATGCCAATCCACCATTAAATATGGCCACTGGTGCTAAAAATAGAAACCCCTGCAAATGACTTTTTCTTGAAAACCGTTAAATAGAATTGACCAAACTTGGGAGAACACATAAACCTCTCAACAACTTCATCTCCATAATTGTTGAATAGAAAGCAATATGGCAATAAGTTTTGTTCAGACTTGTGCAAATAATTCCTATCCACCTTCAAATACAGCCACCGTTACTAAAAATATAAAAGTACATGTAAACGTCCTCTTCTCCAAGACCACTGAATATAATTTGAACAAGCTTGGCATAAAGCACCCTGGCATAAAGTCCTTTCAAATTATACAACTGATTTCGATCCGCCATTAAGTATGGCCGCCATTACCAAAATTAGAAAAAAACAAAACAAAAAAAACCCAACAGTTAAACGTTTTTTTTTCTCAAAAACCGCTCAGCAGAATTTGATCAAATTTGACAGAAAGCATTTCAGTATAGAAGACTTTCATACTGTATAAATAATTCCGATCTGGCATCGAATGTGGCCACTGTTGCTAAATATAGAAAGAAAGAAAAAGATATTTAAGACATTTCTTCTACAAAAAACTACAAAACATAAAATTGATTAAATATGACAGAAAGCATTCTGATAATAAGGGCTTTCAAATTCATACAAAAGATGTCGATTGGCCGTCAAATATGGACTAAACTTGAAATGAAAAATCCTTTAAACTACTTCTAAAAAACCACTGTACAGAATTTGACCAAATGTAGTAAAAAGCTGCCAAGAATGGCTTTTACGTTTTTACCAATGCAACCAATCTGTCGTCAAATATGGCTGTTGTTACTGAAGATAGAAAAAACTTCGATAACTTTTTTACAAAGAACCGCTACTTTGAT
This sequence comes from Margaritifera margaritifera, assembly GCA_029931535.1. NCBI lineage: Eukaryota > Metazoa > Mollusca > Bivalvia > Unionida > Margaritiferidae > Margaritifera > Margaritifera margaritifera. The sequence continues at coordinate 2,694,997 of JAQPZY010001612.1, read as the reverse complement.
AAAATTGGACAGAAAGTGTCGTTGTTTGAACACCTTTCAGATTTATATAAATGATACTGTTCTGCCATCAAATACCGCAACCATTACTAAAAGAAGAAAAACATTTACACAAATTCATGACACAGAATGGCTTGACATAAGAGCTTTCAATATTTAACAACTGATGTTTATGTACCATCAGATATGGATGAAGATACAAAAGCTAGAGAAACCTTGAAAACAATTGTTTTTTAAAAAATAATATATACAGTCAACAACATTGGATGAACGTTTAACGGAAATCATCCTACAGACCCATATTTCTAGGCCAACTGTTCTTGCATTTGGCTATTAGACAGATGTCAAACAGTGAGCGATGTCAGGTCCACTTGGGCCTCTTGTTTAGAAATAAAGTTTCATTATAGGTGATACCTTTTAGGCCTAGAATTGAAGATTTTAAAGCAGTCAATTGACTTACTCATTTCAGACTACCTCTATAACACTGAAAATTATGATAAACTAGTGGCTTTTGTATTATCATGCACTGTAAGTTGATGGGACAGATTGAAGATCTATCCAGATTAGAAACTAGATTAGCAACAATGACATATACCACAATGGTGACTGACAGCAGTCACCATTTTTATTACGGTCTTGTTTTCGAAAACGGAGGGTCACAAAGTTGGTGAAAAACACTTAAGCAACCGTCACAGTTTCCAAAACTTTACGTTGAAATGTCATTCGCCGACTTTGAAAGCATCTTATCCAGTATGTAGCTAGCTTGTCATCACTCATGTAATAATTTCTTTGTCTTTTAGATATATTAAGTTCTGAAATATTCAATCAGGTTTCTCGTTGATGAATTTTCTTGCTGCCATTTTTAAGAATCGTCAGCTAGATCAGCACCTTGAACAAATTTAATTCCTATGATATATATATATATATGTGTGTGTGTGTGTTATACAAGTACTAGTATCAGGTTGATTAGACTGTACTAATAACCAAAAAACATGGTGATTCGAATTACTGGTACAGACATGGATATTGTACACAATAAAACCCAGAAATGTCTTTCATATTTTGTTTTCCAAAACTAGAGCTTTCAAACATTTACAGGATACCATTGCTGATACCATACTCAGCAGGTTCACATGTACGTGCATTCGACTTTTTTTTTTAGACAAACGACTTACAAGTATTTTCTTTCGGGATGATTCCTTAACTCGCCTGGCTGTAAGACAGAGTAATCTGATAGTATGGCCCTGCAGCAGTTGTGAGTTTGTGCATCGTTGGTCGTGTGTTGTCCATCGTGTGTGAGTTTGTGCATCATTGGTCGTGTGTTGTCCATCGTGTGTGAGTTTGTGCATCATTGGTCATGTGTTGTCCATCGTGTGTGAGTTTGTGCATTGTTGGTCATGTGTTGTCCATCGTCTGTGAGTTTGTGCATCGTTGGTCGTGTGTTGTCCATGTGTGAGTTTGTGCATCGTTGGTCGTGTGTTGTGTCCATCGTGTGTGAGTTTGTGCATCATTGGTCGTGTGTTGTCCATCGTGTGTGAGTTTGTGCATCGTTGGTCGTGTGTTGTCCATCGTGTGTGAATTTGTGCGTCGTTTTTCGTGTGTTGTCCATCGTATGTTGCGCATCCATCAACATTTGCTATTTTCAGTTGGGCCAATTTCAACAAAGTTTGGCAAGGAACATAATGGCACAATCGCCTTTCAAATATATACAAATTATGCCGATCTGCTACCAAATATATCCATCATTAACTAAAAGTATAAAAAAACTTTTACATAACTTCTTCTCAAAACTGCCCCGCAGAATTTGACCAAATTTTAAATCTAACTGGCACAGAGGCCTTTCAATTTTATGTAAATGATCTTCATCCGCCAAATAATATGGCCACCACTACCAAAGATAGAAACACCTTTAAACAGCTTATCCCCCCTCCCCATGAATAGAATTTAAGAAATTGTGAAAGAAAGCATTATGGGATAAAGACCTTTCAAGTTTGTACAAATTATGCCAAACTGCCATTAAATATGGCCACCATTAGTAACAACAGAAAAAAAACTTGACCCCGTCCCAAACATCAATTGATTTCTTCTCAAAACCACTCAAGAGAATACAGCCAAATTTGGCAAGAAGTATCCCATCAGAAAGACCTTTAAACTGATTACAAAGGATGATGATCTTCCGTCAAATATGGTGCTCGTACTAAAGATAGAACAACAGTTAAATTACATACTTTAAAAAAACAGAAATCATTTTGGAATGGAGACCTTTCAATTTTACAACAATAATGCTGATTCGCCTTCAAGTATCCCCGCCATTCATAAGAATAGTAAAACCTTCAAACAACTCCTCAAAAACCGCTAAACAAGATTTGATCAAAAAGCATCCTGACATAAAGGCCTTTCAAATTTCTATCAATGATGCTGATCCGCCATCAATGATGGCCATCGTTGCTAACAAATAGAGAAACCTTAATAGAACCTTTGTCTCAAAAATGGCTCCACAGAATTTAATGACCAAGTTTGACAGAAAGTACAAATAATACCAATCTACCATCAAATATGACCCCCATTACTGAAATAGGAAAGGTTTAAAATGACTTTTTCTCAAAAACTGCTCAGCAGATTTTGACGGAAATTATTTCTGATATAAAGGCCTTTTAAATTGGTACATATATGCTATCTTTATAAACAAACTACCAAATAGCTTAAATGACTTTCAAAAACTGCTAAACAGAATTAAACCGAAACAGAACACATCTTAGCATAAAGGATTTTCAAATTTATACAAAATGCTGCTGCAAGAAAAATCTTAAAATCACTGTTTCTCAAAAATCTCTTCACCAAATTAGACTAAATTTGACAATATGTATATTGTCATAAAGATTCTTCAACTTGTTACAATTGATGCTGATCAAATAAGGCTGTCATTATTAAAAAAATAATAATAATAAAAAACTTATAATGATCTCTTCTCAAGAAACATATGCACATAATTAGACCAGATTTGACAGAAACCATCCTGGCAAGAAAGCCTTTAATTATTTTTAAAAAATGATGCTGATCTGCTATCAATTATAACTGCCAATACTAAAAATAGAAAAACCATGAAATGACTTCTCAAATACTGCTCATAACAATTATACCAAAAATTTCCGAAAGTATCTTTGCACGAAGGCCTTTGAAGCTTATCAAAATGACGTTGATCTGTATTCAGATATGGCCACCGTTACTAAAAATAGAAAAAGCTTTAAACAACTTCAGAAAAACTGCTCAACAGAATTTGACATTTTTACAAAACACGTGCCACCTTGAAGTACTTAAAATTTTATACAAATGATACTGATCTGTCAATTCTAATGGTTTAAACAACATTTTTGCTTCATAACGAGTGAAAGAATTTGAAGAAATTTGAACAGAAAGCACCATACTAAACCAGATTTCTTAGAAAACTGCTCTTGTATTTGGCTTTAGGTACATGTGAATCAGTTAAGCAATCTTAGGCCCACTTGGGCCTCTGCCTCTGGATTTAAACTGTTCAGTAGGACTAAATTGCCTATGCTTTTGAATGACTTTAGACAATGGAAATAATAAGAACAATATATATAATGAGCTTAAAGGCATGAACACAAAATGTGATTCTTGTAGCACCATAGGATATATAGACTAAACTAAATATTCATTGCTGTCATTATAAGCTATACAATTTGACATGCAAAACCATTGAGAAATAGGAAAGATCGGTCTGAAATTTTAATCTTTAACATGTATGTTTTGTTTCAGAGTTGCCAGTATTACACAGCTACCAATAGAAGTCATAGAAAGAAGTGAAGAACTCCAGGTATAACTTCCTCAAATAATAACGAACTTTTACATGCTGCTAATTTGTATAAATTTGTACACGCCTTGTCCTTCCGTAATGAATATGTAAGTAAACATTTACATATATTATTACATGTTTGCTTGGTCCTTTTGTCCGTGCAAAAATAAACACGTAAAAAATGAACTCATCCATTTTTACTGTAATTGCATACAACAGCAGGGGCATACAGTATTTATGTGTTTCTACGTCGTTAAAAATTGGTTATATGCATTTACATCTTTATTGATAATTTCATTCCGCAATACCTTAGTGCACATTATGTCTTTTCCACACTAATTTTTGTATGAAAATACCACGGTAAACTTCATTTAAACAGTGACATTATTTTTCAAACAAGAAAAAAAAAATGCATGTTTGGCAGAAAGAAAAGACTGGTTTACACCGTGTGTGTGTGCGCACATCCAGACCTCCGGGTAGGATAAGCTAGCAGGCCTATGATGTGACCCCCCCAAATGTTCTAAAAAAAAAAGGTTTTTTGAGTCAGAAAATTTAAATATTTTTGACTGGGGTTCCTCTTTTCTTTTTTATCTGGATGTACTTGTTTAGATTTCCGTTACCAGATTACCATTCGGTCCGTCCCTAGGCCTACATTGTAATATCAAAACAGGCTTGCACTCCCCTTCACAATACGTCTTATACATCCTATTGCTTCAAATGTGTTGAGTCATCTTAGGTAGATCAATGCGTGGTCTGGTTCATCTCTCTCTCTCTCTCTCTCTCTCTCTCTCTATATATATATATATATATATATATATATATATATATATATATATATATATATATATATATATATATGTATATATATATGTGTATGTGTGTGTGTGTGCTGCATTTTACAGAATTTTCATTTGAAGAGAACTTCAGAATCAAAAGCTAGGATAACATAATTGTCAGCTCTGCGAATTTTTATTACCTCGCCAAGTAAGGATATATAATTTTGCCTATTCATGTGTTTGATTGTTCTTAATTCATTCATATATTCGTTTGTGTGTTTATTCATTCATTCTGCCCTCTATGTATTGGACTATATTTCACATAGTCTCATGAAAATGGGTATGTTGATGCAACTCAGGGAGAGTAACTCAACCATATAAATACTAGGCCACAGTGACCTAAATTTCACATTTGGGTGGCTTTTGTATTTTCAGCTGTTTGTTACACTCTCCGTATCTTGCAATCTTTTTCACCAACACCCATGAACATTTGTACTCGATACATCTCAACGAAAGTAACTAAACCATACAAAAGCAAGGTTATTGTGACCTACTTTTCATGCTTCAACGACTTGTGCATTTTTAGCTATCTGTTCATCGCATTTTCAATATCTTGAACCCTTACACTAATAAAAACTGGCATGTGGATGCATCTCAAGCAAAGTAACTCAGACATACCAAAATTAGGTCACCATGGCATTATGTTCATGCTTTTGTGATGCTTATATTTTCATCCATTTCTTTTTTCATATCCCCTGTATCTTTAACCCTAATCTAGACTGACCAAACTTTTTTTCGACCCTACACTGATGAATCTGTGTATGACACTACACTGATGAATCTGTGTATGAACCTACACTGATGAATCTGTGTATGACCCTACACTGATGAATCTGTGTATGACCCTACACTGATGAATCTGTGTATGAGCATGCATCTTAATGACTAGTATATTGCAGTAATATTTCCTTCCTCCACGGGAACTGTGATGGCCCAGTGGTTAGCGTGCCGGACTCATCGCCGAAAGGGTGCAGGTTCGTATCCTACCACAGGACCAGCCTGGGTCAGCTACCGTGTGTGTCCTTGGGCAAGGCACTCTACTTGTGTTGCTGTGCCATAAAGGACGAAATCAAATCAAACCTCCACATGGTGGCTCAACCATTGGCTTAGACTGTGTCGGGTGACATTGCATGTTTCCTTGCAAGGTTATTATCTCCCATTATCTTGGCGTCAATTCTCCATACCAGTCGGTATAATATCGACTGCTCCAAATGTGCCCCTGTTGATTTCGGGGACTCATGTTTACGAGCATATATCTTGTAAAATATTGAATTTGATATGTATTTTTCCTTATCTGGGAGACTACAATATAATTAATTTACTGATTAAAAAATTGATTTGCTATATGTGTGACCCAGTATGCTCCATTCGCTAGAAATATACCCCTAATCTTACCTCTTTTGAGTTGTATTATGGTCCAGATACCAGACTTGTATGTCAAGGTGTGAACATCAGTGGAAAACACCTATACCAGTTTCATCAACGGATGAAATACACACGCCGTTGGAAAAATTACTTTATCTCAAATTAATTGGAGGAAATATATAAAGATAGGGATTGAAGTCTTTTTGAGCGTGTATTGGCTTATGAATGCAGTAGTACCAGTGCAAAGTTATACAATTCATATAATTTGTATATGCGCTAAAGGATACTGTATTCATAAATTCTTGAATACTCAAGAAAGAACCTTCAGTTCTTAAATGAAAACTTAGAAAAACAATTCTTCACCCAAAGTCAAGGTAAAATTTAGCTTATTCCATAAAAAGGTAAAAGTGCAATATTCGCAACTGCACCTAAAAATTGGGAATGAATATATCATTGGACCAGATAAATTTCCTGTCTGCGGTTTGTTTTTAGCACAGTGCTCCCTTTTAATAACGCTGTTCATGGAAGCCATAAACATAAGTGTTTGCTCCAGTTTTCCAAGAAAAGATCCCCTTGGGCTGAGTTTATTGGTTCATTCAAACAGCATGAGGGCATGTTGTGTCAACTCTTCGAGAAAATTTTACTCGGGCTCGTAACGATTGGTTAAGCAGGAGTATGCATATTCATTGGAAATGAGGAAATCTTATCGCAGGCAGCCACGGATGAAAAAGGATCGTAGCGGATTTTCGGAAGTGGATTGCAATGACGTGGTATCAGATACTGAAGGAAAGTCCTCATTGTTATCGTCATTAATTTCAATTCATTCGTTTCCTATGATCTCGAAATACACAGTAGTTTGCATTTATATTAGAGCATCAGTAATTATGACCTTCAATGACTGAAGTATTCAGCATGAAAAAAGTGAAATATTCTTTAATTCCTTACGATTCGCTTGCTTGTTGTTGTTGTTGTTGTTATTCGTCCTTGGGTTAGAAGGTGACCATGACAACACTAACTGGTTTGGTTTATGTGAGTACGTGAGTGGCTGATCAGGCAAGTTTGCGCTCTGAACTGTTGATGGCACACTTGAAGACGTGCCGCAGTTCTGAGATTTACGCTGCTCACGCTTCTGCATTGCCTCTGCGGTTCTCATCCGTTCAAAGTATTTAGCTCCAGTATTGACGAGACTCCGCCAGGTGGAGCTATTCTGTGTGAGATCTTCCCAAGACTCAGGATCAAGGTTGAAGAATTTCAAGGACGACTTGAGGGAATCTTTGAAGCGTTTATTCTGACAACCCTGAGATAGCTTTCCCTCATTCAGCTCGCCGTAGAAGATCTTCTCTGGTAGTCGCTCTTCTGCTATTCCGGTGACGTGGCCTGCCCATCTCATCTGTGATTTTATCAGCAGAGTGTGGATGCTTGGAATGCCTCCCCCTGTGAGAACCTCAGTGTCTGGGACCCTATCCTGCCATCTTATCTTCATCAGTTTCCTCAGGCAGCCCATGTGAAAATGGTTCAGCTTCTTGGCATGGTGTCTGTACTCCGTCCAGGTTTCGCAAGCATACAGCAGTGTCGGCAACACGATGGCTTTATAGACGAGGAAGCATGCCATCATGGAATTGCCGAACCATCACGTTGAATTTCTCTGGGCAACCAAATGTTGCCATCATCTTCCAAAGGCCTCCACGGCCGATTTTGTCAAAGGCTTTTGTCAGGTCGATGAATGTCGTGTACAGGTTGGAGTTATGTTCCTGGCATTTCTCCTGGAGTTGACGAGCTGCAAATATCATGTATGTGGTCCCTCGTCCTTTCCTGAAGCCACACTGACTCTCGGGCAGGAGCCCTTGATCGATGTGTCAAAAGTAATAAGTAGTCTTGATCAATGAGAAGCTTTCTGCATCACCCGAGAGATAAAATCGTGCGTATTGATGACCCTGCGGACTTACCTATTAGTTGGGACATAGTACAAGATAACAACTGATGTAGACAGTTATTATTGTGCGCCATTTACGATGCGTAGCCAATGGTTTACGCCTTTTACGATGCATAGCTAATGGTTTACGCCATTTACGATGCGTAGTCAATGGTTTACACCTTTTACGATGCGTAGCCCATGGTTTACGCTTTTACGATGCGTAGCCAATGGTTTACTCGCTCCATTTCGAATTCTACCGAGACAAAAGGCGCAAGGGCTCAACCTGGAGAAAACACTGTGTGACCCACATTTTAAGCGAGAAAGTCATATTCTGACGGATATTCCAATAAGGCAGTGTTATTATAGGGCATAAAAGCAAAACATAGCTTATTTAATGATATGAAACCACAATATAATCAGTTCTCATTGTCCAAGAACTTTAATTAGGTGAAATAATTCAAGTAGTAATGATAAAACAAAATTCGAACAATTTACTTACGATCTATCGACCACACCTGCATAAAAAAAGCAGCAGCACTATATTGATTGGCATAGAGATCATTGTATTTATAATAACTGTACAGAAGTCTAACTTAATTAACACTCCTTATACTTTATTCAAGTTGGTTGCTTAGATGTTGACCTGAGAAGGTCTTTGAGATAATGGCACAGAAATACCCGAAGATACCCAACGACTTTACCATGGTTTTTATTAGATTAAAAGGGGTTCTCTGCATTCTTCAGCTATCTAATTATGGGCCCTGGAACTATAATTAAGGGTCCCAATAGTCGAAAACATTACATAGCAAGACATTCTTCAAAGGCCGAGTCCCTGATACTTCCAATTTTTTTTCTTTTTTGCTTTTTGTCTTTTTTACAATGGTTCAATTAAAAGAAAGCTTAAAGTTTTGGGACGTGGTTATTTGTCTTTTCTTTTCTTCGTGGAAAACTACTGCATTCTTTAGACAATCACTAGCCATTGTACGAGGCAGAACCAGGTATCTAACCTGGAATGGCAGAGATACAATAGGAATTGGAAGAAGTAGACACAGAATGGCCACACCTGCAGATTTGTCTGCATTTTTTGTAATTTCGCTAACTGAGCAAATAAGGTGTTTTTGACAAATTTTCAGATTTTTTCTAGCTATTTTGAAATTTGTAAAATTTTGGTACACTTTACTTTTTTTTCTGAGCTCTTTTGACTAATTAATACGAAAATGTCATATCTTGGTGGTTAAATATGAATGATATTATGAGATCGGACCACTAATTCATTTTCCATAGAACTTAATGTTAATATATTAAAAAATGAAAATAATGTCTTCATTCGATAGGCATACAAACCACATTTGCTTACATTCATTAGAGTTAGAGAATTTGTTCAGCCTTGAAAAACATGTGTTTCGCAGCATTTTTTTGGACATCGTGCTTCTAATCAGGTGGGTTCCCTGGTCTGCACCTAATAACATAGCCTTGCACCTAGAGTCCATATGCTATTTTGTCAGTAGGAAATTAAATACAGAATATCAAAATAAAAGTAAATATGCTGTTGTCAGCTACAGTATATTGATTGAAGTTTATGAAATGTATAATGGAAGAAAATTAAATCCATTTACTAGCCAATGGGTGCTTCTCAGAATATTGAGTACCCTACCAGTAGACTGGTTCTCTGGCTGTAAAATAATTAGTGGTCCGATACCTTAAAGTACACAAAGATCATGTTAGATTGCAAGTTAAGTGAAATGTTTTGAATGAATATAAACTTGCCTTGCACACCAGCCCCCTCCTCCCCCCCCCCAAAAAAAAAAAAAGTTTAGTGGCATTAAGTTTTAGAATTGTTAAACTGTGGGTTTGTGTGTATTTGTTTTCAATGAAGGTTTTAATAAAATATTTGTGGTAGATGACAGATAAGAACTTTATTACCATTCCAACTATAATAAGCTCGTGATGATAATTCCATTTCCTATTTAAGCACATATTTAAAGGCATGCCATGGGGATAAGCTTATTATGATAAGATATTGCCCGTCAGACTAACTGTCCATCCATCTGTTATATATCCGTCTGTCTGCCCGTCTGTTACCAAGTTAGTTTCCGCACAATAGCTCAAGATCTCCACCATCCACAGTTACCAAACTCTGGAGACGCCTTTCACTTGGGGAAAGGAAAATGCCAATCGATTTCAGGGTCAAAGATCAAAGAGAATTACTGAAATTAGAAAAATGGTTTCTGCACAATAACATTATTTTAGACCACATACCTGGACCAAACTTTGTTGATGGCTTGCACTTGGGGAAAGGAAAAAGTATGTCGCTTTTGGGATTATAGATCAAAGGTGAAGGTCACTGGAACTGAGAACAGAAAAAAATGTTTCTGTACAATAACATTAGTTGCACATCACAAACCTGCACCAAACTTTGTGGATGACTTGCACTTGTGGTAAGAGAGAAGCCTATCGATTTTTGGAATAAAGGTCAAAGCTCAAGGTCACTGACTGACAAAAGAAAAATGGTTTCTGCACAAATTGTCAATTCTGTACCATTTACCTTCAACATAGTTTGTGGATGACTTAAACGTTGCGTAAAAAATAAATCTATTGATTTTGGAGTCAAAATGTCAAAGGTGGAGGTCACTGTGACCGACAAATTATATTTTGTATAATAACTTTGGTTCTAGACAACGTACCTTAACCAGAGTTTGTGGAGGGCTTGCACTTGAGGCAAGAAGGAGGCTTTTTTATTTTTGGGGTTGAAATTTCAAAGGATAAGGTGATTGTGTTTCAAAGAAATAAGGGTTTGCAAAAATAACTTTTGTTCTAGAGTAAGTTCCTTGACCAAACTTTGTGTATAGCTTGCACTTAGGGTAATAAAGAAACACATATATTCTGGGTTCTAAATGTTAAAGATCACGGTCATGGTAAGTCAAATATGAAAATATTGGTTTGTGCACAGTAAGTTTAGTTCAAGACCGCATACCTTGACCAAAGATTCAGGTCACTGAGACTACTTGCTCAATAATCCAGTATCAACTATTCCCTACAAGTGGATACAAATAGCGCTATTAATAATCCAGTATCAACTATGCCCTACAAGTTCATACAAATAGGGCTATTAAACACCGAGCAGGCGTATAATATTCTGTTCATGGTACTTTTGTTGGTGATTTTCAGTTGAAAATTGAAAGCTTCTACCAGTGTTAATCCTAGCTTCATTTTCCAAGAAAAAATGTCATTACTACGCCATAGTATCGCTGCCCCTTACTGCTCTCTGGTCACCTCACGGGAGAAATAGTATTGCTCCTTGGATATATTATATAAAAAAATAGTGCTGCCCCTTTACAATATACAACTGTATAGGAAAACTAGCTTATTTTTATTTTGGTAACAGGTTGTTAATTATAAAGAAGGGGGACATTTCCATGCTCATCTAGATAGCTCCAACAGTTTTAAGGAAGAGGAAGCTCCATCACATATCCCATGCTGTTTCCAGATGAATAAATGTGGTGATGTTGCGGAAACGCCTAATTGGGAAACTTGCTGTCGTCTGTGTAGGTAAGTTATTTTGTAGGTAAGTTATTTTGGAAAGAGGCATACCTAATTTATTAGATCATAAGTTCCTCCCCCCCTGTTGTAAATCTGTGACAAATACAATATTTATATAGTAACGTGTATCAAGTAATAAACCAGCTTCTCGCTGTTTAAAAAGTCTGTAAGGATCATCCACTGAGGTTATCGAAGAAGAAATACATACAAGTATCATCTTGCAATGTGATATTTATTATATTCTCTTTTTTCTATGCCAATGTTTATTTTGTTTGCAATAAGTATACATTGTTGTTTTTTTGTTTTTTTTCTGTCAGTCTATGTGTCTCTCTCTATATATACACTTTCTCTCTCTGTCTCTCTGTCTGTATGTCTCTCCCTCTATCTCTCTCTCTCTCTCTCTCTCTCTCTCTCTCTCTATATATATATATATATATATATATATATATATATATATATATATATATATATATATATATATATCTTTCTGTACATTTTGCGAGACTGGATATTCAGGCTGAGAATGGCAGTTTTTATCAGAGATGAAAGGAGAGTTAATTTCTATATACAACATATCTGTAACTTTGAAACTTTTTTGTCTATTATGGCAATGGCATATTGTTTCTTTAGTAGAAAGTTGATTTAATGATTGGAGAATCTGCAATAGCTTATATAACAGTATACTATTAAGATGTTAACGTTCTACATTTTATGTTATGTTTTGTGAATATTAATGTGAATCTAGGTCAAATTAGGAGTTGTACAAAATTAATAATAGTTCTTTGTAAGACATTTAAGTAAATTTGTTTACAAAAATTATTGAGACTTTCACAAATTTAATGTTCATCTATGATCAATCGATACATAAAGTATCTCGGGTTTTTGTTATCAGTAAATTATATAACTAATTGTATACATTTGATAATTTGCCAGGTACATGACGGTGTTATATTACCTTTCTGATGTTCCAGAAGGAGGAGAGACCGCCTTTCCACTTGCAGATCTCCCCGAAGATAACTATCAGGTACAGGAATGGTTGATTTCATTTACAGCTGACAATTAATTACATTTCTTTTTATTTATGAAAATAGTTAACACTGACGTAGATCCAAACCGACCCAACAAGATTGTAACTCAACCAAATTGGACAATCTTGTTGGTCCTGAAGCAGAAGTCATTGTATGAAATAATTACATCAATGTTAACTCTTTTGGCAACATATTGAACTTCATCATATGTTATTATACAGCTAATCCCTTGTTACAACAAATTTGACTTTGAACATAGAATATATGTAAACCAAAGTGTTCTGTTAAATTTGATCATTATAATGGAATATTCAGCTTCCGACTCCGACAGCAATTTCCCAAAACATGCAGTTATATTTCCATTAAATATTGTTCTTTACAACGATATCGTCATTCCTTGGCATTTAACTTTTACCAGAAATATATCCTGGAACAATAAGTACAATAATATTTTACATATTTTACATTAAGTATATATTTATAGTTCGACTCGTTCTTTTCATTTATACATGCTGGTTTGACAACGATAAGACAAGGTTGATCTGTAAAGAAGATGTTTAATATTTAGATAAATGAAATGAAGGAAACTCAGATCCTGGCTATTTATGAGAGGTGTTTTTTGAGAAAGATGTCCAGTATGGGAGATTGTTTTGTAGTTGATCATAAGGACAATTTCAATTTAGTCAAAGCAACAATGATTGATTAATTGATTGATTGTTTGATTTTTAGGACACGTTGAAGGGCAAAGATTTTCGCTGGTGCAATTTGAGCTATTACTGCTACAATGCCTCTTTCATACTGAGGCCCAACAAGGGAACAGCTATAATGTGGTACAATCATCATGTTGATCCAGAGGTATATACATACTAAGAAATTCCACAAGATTAATGTCATCATTAGCCAGAAAATGTGTACATGGTGCATTTAGATTCCTCAAATTTTGATTTCATTTGTAGATGAAAATTAGACATAAAAGTCCAATACTTGGAAACAAATCAATTTGACATTTTAACAAAAAAAAGTTACTTTTTTCTCAATCATCTGCTCTAAGATTTGTTGTTGTTTGATTTTAACAATTTCTTTGTCAAATAAAGGAGAGATCCTTACATATATTTTAGTTTTAGAGGGTCAACATCACGACATAATAATTCATCTACATTATTATGAAATTAGATTCTCTTTAATCCATTTCAGGAAGAAACAAAACTTAATCACTATTGAAAAGTCAACTATTTTTAAAGGTCTCTTTTTTACCATGGTCTGTTGAGGGGCATTTGTGTTTCTTATATCTGTCAGTACGTCACATCATGTCCCCCTTTAATTTCATTTTTCACTCAGTAATTTTTAAGGACTTATGAATTTAAACCAGATTTGGTAGAAGGGTTTATATTAAGAAAACCTATATATGGTTGAGTTTTCAAACATTTTTTCCCCAAAATTTAACAGAGTTATTGCCCCTGTGTGACATATACTTATGCCTTTGCAAATTGAACCAAACTTTCTTAAATTGCATTATTTTACCTGGGGCAGCTTTATTACATTGACACATTGCTAGTCTTGTCAGAGAGGTGACTTTCTGTGACATGATTCACTGTATAGACCCTCTTTAGTCAAACCACCCACCCCACTCACTCCCCGCTTATGTTTCTCTAAAATTCCCATGCCAATATCATTTTTGTTTCTGCAGTTGTTCTTCACAATCTCGTTCGTTTCATTTGACTCAAATTTTAAAGTGTTTTCAATTAATTGTGAGTAGCTCAATCTATACATGATTCTTGCCAATCTTGTATATGTTAAGCTAAACATTATTTACTCCATTTTAAATGAAATAAACATTGTCTAGTCAGCAGAGAGTTTTCGGTAAGTAAATCTGACAGAACTCAGATCCTGAAATATGCAAGATGGCAAAGTTGAAGCTACTAGTATTTGCTACTGCTGTAAAATGAATGAAAAGCTGATTTTGGGATATTGTCAGCTGGTGGCATGGTGTTCTATTGATAGCACATTGTACAATGTAGCATATTGTTTTGTGGTAGGTTGATATGAGAGAAAGGGTCAAGGTAGAAGACTACTCAGATTCTTTACATCCAGAAATTGTCCGTCTTGGCAAAAAATGATGATTGGTCCTTAGTAAGTAAAATTGAAAAGATAAGGGTGTCACCGAACAGTTTGGAACTAGTTTTGTCATTATGATTAGGGTGTCACCAAACAGTTTGGAACTAGTTTTGTCATTATGATCAGGGTGTCACCGAACAGTTTGGAACTAGTTTTGTCATTATGATTAGGGTGTCACCGAACAGTTTTGGAACTAGTTTTGTCATTATGAGCATCAATGTATTATGACCATCTAGAGCAGACTTTTTATTAGCGCAAAACTGAAGGTCCAGCTCAAAACCCCAAAATTGAATATGATCCTTGGAATACAACTAGTTCCATGAAATTTTGCAGTTTAGGTGAGGAACTCAAGTGAACAAAATTCTGAAAGTTATGTCATTCTAAATTCATTTTAATTCAAGATACAGACTGTCCAAGTTATTGCACCTTGAACTTGAGCTTGAATTTCATCCTTAATAAATTTTGAGAATACCAATGAGATTTTACAAAGGATTCAGTGATTCGGCGTTTTTACAATATTTTATCTGTTTCTTACATCCAGAGTTGTAACATACTTCAGATACATTTGCAAATTCTTTGCAGTGATATTCTGAATAATTCAAGCCTTCGAAAAATGACAGAAAATTCTAAGGTCACCATGCTTGAAATAAATTTAGAGACACTTTTTTATAAATGCAAAATGGGAATAAAAGTATACTGAATGCACTGGAGGTAGCAAGATGCAGGTAAGCATATTTTCTTACTTTTACCAAGTAAACATGTCCAGACGAGTCATTTCATTTTGAAATTGGACAAGTTTAGAAAAGAAATAAAAAAAATGTCCTCAGACTCTGTGAGTAGAAATAGATTTTTGTGTCAGAAAGGACATATTAATCTGAACGTGACACTAAGCTGAGACCATTTTGCGGGAGGTCGTAAAACGAATTGATTAACTAAAAATTGACTTTAATACCAGTAATTATACAATTTTTTATTTATTTATTTATTTATTTTTTGTTGTTTTGGCTATAATTGTCCGTCAGTGACTTTAATGTAACAAAGCATTTACTTTCATTTTATTGCTGTCTTAAAATGCGCGATAAACTGGATTTATATTCATAAGTTTACTTGTATGACTTTGACCTACAATTGTAAACAGATTACTTGGATTGGTTGAAGTTTGTGTATGGATCCACTGCATCCAACAACTTATCAGTTCCATGATTGCTGTCACAGTCAAAATAGTTCTACGGCAGACATGAAGAATGACAGCAACCTTCGGATATAAGAAAACAGAAAACAGGCTGACTCCATGTCTGACAGTCTGTATAGGCAGTGACATTGCTTACCAGCGTCATCTGGGGAGCATTTTGCTTTTTCAGAATAATGTAATTGTCAGCCATTTGGGTTTACAACTAAAAGATTTTACTACTGATTAAATAGGGAGTGATATTGTCCAACCGAATTCTTTCATGAACAAAAGCTACAGTTCTCCCTCACTAGAGCACTTTTTATGGGAGTCATGATAGTGTACTGTGATATAGGCATAGTCGCATTCTTCTGGGGTAGATGATATGTAAAAACATTATTAAACCCGTACAATCAGATCCATGACCATCCACTTATTATATCAGGGACTATGAACTATGATATACTGAGGGGCTTTATAGCGAGGGACATCTGTATTGACACTAACAGTGCTCGATAATCTCAATTAAACGGACCAACTCTGATTCACATGATTAACACAAAATCACATCATCCCATAAATCTTTGTACTTGTTATAAATTTTAGCACTAGGCAGGACCGAGTACATCAAAGGTCATGCAGATAAATGCCAAAATATTATGTGGTGAAGTACTGTTGAATTATCTATTTCAGACTGGGTACCTTGGGCCTTCTGACAATCATTCCTATCACGGAGGCTGCGACGTTCTGAAGGGATCAAAATGGGTTGCTAACACCTGGATCTCCACACCACCATATCTCGATCGCTTAAAACCAAGTCGTTATTATACGGGAAAGTGACATTAATTATTCTTCCAGAAGGATGCATTTATCATTCTAATTGTTCTTTGTATCACATTATTTACTAAAAGTAGGAGTTAGAAACAAGATGGCAGATGTGTTTCTAATCACCTTTTTATTTATAAATTTGCCTTCTTGATCTATTGGAATATTTTAGCTCACTTTTTGAACTGTGATATTTAGTTGATAATCCTTTTGTGAAACTGAAAATGGAAAGTAAATACTTGTGTTCTTCTAGCGTTCTAGAATGATGACTTTATTACTTTCTTCAATTTGTCAAAGTATCTGCTCAAAGGTGAAGTTCAAAATAGTTGTTAAAGGTGCCCATTTAGACGCATTTATGGACACTTTAGCTTTTTGATCTATATAAATATTCTGATCTCTTTTTTTTTTATCTCTAATTGCATTGTTAATTTTATCTTTACATTTTATTTGAAATGAAGAGCAATTCTTCCAGAATGATTCCTTTATTACTTTGATTGTGTGCTTGTATGTATTTTGTCACAGTGTCAGTGCAAGGGCATGCACAGATTCATAGTAGCTTTATGTATTTTACAAATTATACCTTTTATTTATTTCACCTGTCCCAAGGCCAAGTAACATTATGGTACTGCCTACTTATCAGGATTCAATCTACCAAATTTACGTTTTGTCTGCAGTGGTATAACCGCAATGACCGGTGACACATGTAATGTTAGTTTGGAGCTCACGATAACAGTTGTAACAATTGTTATGCAAGTAGCAAGAACCATGCATTATGTTGTGGAATTGCCAATAATCCAACTATTATTTTTTGCTAAATACCTGTATCTGGCGGTATGATAATCCCTTTTCACCGTACAAAAAGCAAGTGAGTAATATTCAGTCTAATTACAACATTAGCTTTAGCTATTAATAGTAGTTGTTGCTCTTGTTGTTGTTGTTGTTATTATAAAAGTAGTACTATTCATAGTAGTAGCCTCACTGCTGCAAGTACTGCTTTTACTGCTTCCACTTCAAATGATATTACTAAATAATAATAATAATAATAATAATAATAATTTTCAGTTGTCGAGTATTATATTTTAATGAAATTAAGCCTGTGACTAATCTATATGTATATGATGACAACTGGTAGCAATGAACACATAGAAAAGATTCAATTGGAATGTACCTTGTATCTTTGTCGTAATTAAAACATACAATGACCCGTTTTGGGGGCCAGTGTTATCCACAGAACGTCACGTTTTCTTTCTTTCTTTTCTTTCCTAATATTGCTGATACCTGTCATATGGAAAAGAAGCAAAGACAGTAAAATGACTCGATAATATTAATTTAACAAAAATTGTTGAAAGCGTAACTGAGCGCTACACATGTCATGCACTAGTTATGCATTTAAACTTGTAATAAATAATAGCTTGCTATAACAGAATTATTACACTTTACACTTTAAAATAGGAGCTATCGAATACAAAATATTATGATTTTATGTTAAAGAGTACACTCAATCGTTTTTAAAGCTTACTTGCTGCGTCTAGACATACCGTTTATGCATTTAGTTTCCTTGTTTTACTTACTGCTATCGTAAACATATGTGCATATTTAAGTACATACTTATATTTTGACATTATTTACGTCTGCTTTTGTAAATGAATGCTTTCTGCACAGCTCGAATGATGTGACCATTACATTATGACATCATTGATATGACGCATCGTCGCACGGCCGAGCATCCGTTATTCTCCTTTTTTCACCCGTGTCTGCCTGCGGCTAGATTTCATCGTTTATAACGAATATGCATGCACCTGCTTAACCAATCACTGTGGGCCCGAATAAAATTTTCCGGAAAGTTGACCGAAAATGATTTTTTTCATTCTGTTTGAATGAGCAAATCAGACTTTCTCTACCAAAATCAGTCACTTATTGATCAATATATAAAAGGTCATTTTTGTTGATGTGTAAGAGCTTGTTTTCACTGTGCTGTTGAGTACGAATTTTTGTTTATGCATATTCATTGCAACGATTAAATCTCGCAGGCGACCACAGGTGTTAAAGGTGCATAGCGGATTTTCTCTCGTGGCTATACATGATTTGGCATCATTTGTTACATAAGTGTATCGGAAACTGCTTCCCAGGTGGCGCTCTTACTTCCCTCTAGAAGCCACTGCCACCACATGTTGAAACCAGCCAATTTCTTGCAGAAACTCTTGCTCTTGTTTTTACCTCATTTTCAAGAGATTTTTAAATGGTAGCAACAAAAAAAAAAAATATTAATTTTTAAAAAATAGAAATTTTAAGACTTTAGCCAAGAACTTGAGCACTGTTATTGTTCACTTTTCATTTTTTTTCGCCAAAACGACTGAAATGTAATTTAAAACGAGGCTAACAAAAGCTCGTGGAGTTTCACTCGCTTTCTCAGAATGTAAATGTAGCGCTTGTAGTCTAAACTAATATACATTTTTATGAGTATAAGCACGTTTCTAATAAGATCTATTCTTACGCACAAAATTTTGTAAACTAGAGCCAGGTGACTGGTATTAATCTGGATGGGACTAACTCGAGTGCCGTCAATTATTGATTTAGCTTTGATCTATATTGGGCGTTTCCAAGTTTATGAATCGGGGAAGGAGAATTCCAAAGTCAGTTTAAAATCACAGTAATTTTTCGATCTCTTCCAATACTTCTTGTCAAATTTGAAGAAAACTTGGAAGGAATAATTTATACGACATGTTGTACTGATGTTCTACCAAAGGTGAGCGTTTTGAACCCTCTCTAGCAACATTTTGGCTTCCATAGCAACCAGGTTAAAAATGCCATTCAAGCAGAATTACCCGACCGGTAGGTATACGTAAAATATTGGCTTGGAGACTAGTTTGGGCAAAGTTAGCGAGCTCAGGCTCACATGGGGCTCTTAATATCCATTAGATTGGTTGCATCCCTCCTTTATATTTGTGTTTCAGTTGTTTATTAATCTTTTGATTTTTGTCCATGATGCAATATTGTTTATTTATTACATTTTGTATCCCCCACCCCACCCCAGCTCGGGGATTTTATTCATAATGATCTTCGTGGTGCCATTCCTCATAATTTTGTTCATCTCATTTTGGATCATAGTTTAGATTTAATTATCTAATTCTGAGATAAAAATCTATAATATTTTATATATGAAAGCAATATAGTTGCCAACCAGAGCTTCCAAAACGCCGTATTTTGTCAGTCATGACCCACCTATATATTTAGCAGAAATATTTTGGTACGAGTCTAATGGTGAACTAGCTCCCAAAATAGTATTTTGTGGGTAATAATAAAGATTCATTTGACTGCTTCTATCTTTTCCTTTGGTTCGAAATAAGCCCTAGACTATATGTATGTTGTTCTAAGGTCTTTTATCACCTGTTCGGATGCTTTAATGTGCTGACACACTGCTATACATCACATAAAATTAAGACCAACAATGCCAAGTAAAGAGCCTGGAGCAATCGTTCAATCGTAAGATTTTAAAAAGTTAAGAGACTTGGAGATGGGCTTTCACACCTGTACTGTCTAAGGCTTTGAGACCGTGGGGTATTTGAATAATTAGGAAAACATAATTACCAAATAATTGCATGGAATTATTATGGACAGCCTGTGACAAAAGCTGGACAAGCTGAGTTATGAATTAGCAACCAGTCAATTCAGTTCATCAATCGGATATGTCAGGCAAAAAATGGTATATATGTCACCTGAACATGTAAATTTCACATTTGACATGGCAGTTGCTGCTATGTTCAATCTGAATTGACAGTAATATTTAAAGTTGTTATGTGAAATAAAGATTTTCTGTGTAATAAGGGTTTTCTGTGTAATAAAGGTTTTCTATGTAATAAAGATTTTCTGTGTAATATTCCTTAAGTAATTTTGTAACAAAGCCATCATCCCATAATCCTAGCCTAATTGTTAATGAAATTTATTATAAGCTTTATGATTCATACATTCATTTTTTTGTCAACAGATTAGAGATGTTGAGCTTGATATGTTCGACTCGATTATTATTCCTCGTACATGTTTTACATGTTCAGTATTTTCTTTTGTTGGTATTAGATATTATCCGTGGTTGCTTGAAGTGTTAATGCGTTTATATAAGAATCACACAAGATTAAATAAATTAAACAATAAAAATTAATGCTGCTATTTTTGTATTACTCAATTATTCAGAATTTTCTTATGCTTTTTCTTCCCCGCCCAATAAACTTATAGGCGGGGAGGGGGGAGGGTACGAAATGGGTTCCATCGATCAGTCTGTCATTCTTCTAGTTTTCGGAGCATAACTCCAAAACCATTCTTGATATCTCTATAAAATCAGAAATCAGGTACACATACTAGACTAGTGGTTCAGACATGCCTTTTGCTATTAACAATTCTTCACTTTCAAAATTGTTAATGTTTTTGTCCATTTGTCTGTCCATGCTTGCGTGCATCTATCCATCCAATATTCACACGTATATCTCAGAGCAAAACTTCAAACCTCTTTAAGACATCTTGATCAGATTTTATACATATATTATTCTAGTGGTCCAGATGTGCCTTTTACCTATCAAAATTCCTCAGTTTCAATAAATTTAACGTTTACATCCATTTGTCTCTCCACCTATCCATCCATCATTCACACTTTCGTTCCCTAGAGTACAACTCCAAAACCATTCAAGATAGCTCGATGAAACTTGGTATACCTATTAGACAAGTAGATTACATGTGCAATACTTATTAGACTAGTAGATTATATGTGCCATACTTATTAGACTAGTATATTATATGCGCCATACTTACTAGACTAATAGATATTATATGTGCCATACTTATTGAGTAGTAGATTATATGTCCCATACTTATTAGACTAGTAGATTATATGTGCCATACTTATTAGGCTTGCAGATTATATGTCCCATACTTATTAGACTAGTAGATTATATGTCCCATACTTATTAGGCTTGCAGATTATATGTGTCATACTTATTAGGCTTGCAGATTATATGTGCCATACTTATTAGACTAGTAGATTATATGTGTCATACTTATTAGGCTTGCAGATTATATGTGCCATACTTATTAGACTAGTAGATTATATGTGTCATACTTATTAGACTAGTAGATTATATGTGTCATACTTGTTAGACTAGTAGATTATATGTCCCATACTTATTAGACTAGTAGATTATATGTCCCATACTTATTAGACTAGTAGACTATATGTGCCATACTTATTAGACTAATAGATTAGATGTGCCATACTTATTAGACTGGTAGATTATATGTTCCATACTTATTAGACTAGTAGATTATATGTGCCATACTTATTAGACTAGTAGATTATATGTGCCATACTTATTAGACTAGTAGATTATATTCCCCATACTTACTAGACTATTAGATTATATGGTTCATACTTATTAGGCTAGTAGATTAGATGTGCCATACTTATTACACTAGTAGATCATACGTCCCATACTTATTAGACTAGTAGATTAGATGTGCCATACTTATTACACTAGTAGATTATATGTGCCATATTTATTAGACTAGTAGATTAAACGTGGCTTACTTATTAGACTAGTATATTATATTTTTACCATACTTATTAGACTAGTAGATTAGATGTGCCATATTTATTAGACTAGTAGATTAGATGTGCCATATTTATTAGACTAGTAGATTATATGTGACATACTTATTAGACTAGTAGATAATACGTGGTATACTTATTAGACTAGCAGATTATATGTGCCATGCTTATTAGACTAGCAGATTATACGTGGCATACTTATTAGTCTAGTAGATTATACGTGCAGTTCTTATTAGACTAGTTGATTATATGTGCCATGCTTATTAGACTAGTAGATTATACGTGCCATGCTTATTAGACTAGTAGACTATATGTGCCATACTTATTAGACTAGTAGATTATATGTGCCATGCTTATTAGACTAGTAGACTATATGTGCCATACTTATTAGACTAGTAGATTATATGTGCCGTGCTTATTAGACTAGTAGACTATATGTGCCATACTTATTAGACTAATAGATTAGATGTGCCATACTTCTTAGACTAGTAGATTATATGTGCCATACTTATTAGACTAGTAGATTATACGTGCCATACTTATTAGACCAGTTGATTATATTTGCCATGCTTATTTGACTAGTTGATTATATGTGCCATACTTATTAGACTAGTAGATTATACGTGCCACACTTATTAGACTAGTAGATTATATTTGCCACACTTATTAGACTAGTAGATTATATTTGCCACACTTATTAGACTACTAGATTATACGTGCCACACTTATTAGACTAGTAGATTATACGTGCCACACTTATTAGACTAGTAGATTATATTTGCTACACCTTTTAGACTAGTAGATTATATTTGCCACACTTATTAGACTAGTAGATTATACGTGCCACACTTATTAGACTAGTAGATGATACGTGCCACACTTATTAGACTAGTAGATTATACGTGCCACACTTATTAGACTAGTAGATTATATTTGCCACACTTATTAGACTTGTTGATTAGATGCGTGCTATTTAAAATTCTTCACTTTTAATATTTTTGAATGTTTTTTGTCCCTTTGTCTATGCATCAATCAATCCCTTATACACACTTTCGTTTCTGAGTCGAAACTCTTAAACTGTTTAAAATGTCTCAGTGAATTTTGGTACATATATTAGACTGGTGGTCAAGATGTACCTTTGGACATTCACAATTCTTCAGTTTATTTTTAATGTTTTCAGCTATGCATCCATTATGCACAATTTGTTCCGGAGCATAACGTGTGTGTGTGTCTGTGCCAAATGATGTGTTTCATTTTCCAGCTACAGTTGTTGGCAGTATAATGTGTTTCCTTCACGGTTTTGTTTAATTTACTATAATAAGTAATTTGACTATACACGGGAACGAAAACATAAGTCCACTACAAAACTACATATTCAGATTTAATGATTGTATTATGAGAATTGAGTTAATAATTAGTTCTTCAGATGTTGGTAATTTAATTCAAAGTTAAATAACATGTTCTTTACGTACGTCAATAATTCTCCTTAGATCTGGTTGATTTACTACCGACTTAACATAGTTATATTCTCTGTTTGCGTGATTTTTGTCACCCTGATTGCAAATGTTATCTATCATAAAAATTGAAACAGTGTTATAGATATTATTACTACAATTGTATCTACCTGTCACTAAATGTTTCAATGTGTAATACATACAATTATACGCAGTCATACAGACTGACCACAAGCGTTTCAAACTGTTCAATAGAAAAATATATACCATTTCAAAAGAGACCGGATATTGGAGAAAATATACATCAATGAATGATTCCTGGACTGGAATAAGAACTGTGAGAAAAGACACTGTTCATCCATAGATGAAAGGTATTATTTAAGACTCTCAAAAGTGAAACATTTCAAAATTTCACTTCAAAATTGACGATAGGAAATTTAAAAAAACAAAACAATTAGCACGACAGCATCGTGAGTTGAATTAAAGAACAAAATGCAAGAAAATGCAGCAAAAGAAGCCTTCTTGCACAGACGTTAGGAAATTGCAAGTAGAAGGGAATTATGGGGAAACAGAAGACAAGAAATATAATAATAATAATGAGGACTTAGTACAACGCTTAATCTTTAGAAGCTCTAAGCGCAACACAATATTAGTAATATATAAGGACATACATACGGACACGATTTCAAATAACAAACACTATGAAATTACATAATAATAATTAAGGGTAAGGAAACATTGCTAAGTCTTAAGTCTGTTCTTGCATTCGAAATAGGTGAGTTTTAAGAGCACTCTTGAATGAGATCACAGTGTCTATGTGTCTAAGTTCAACAGGCAATTCGTTCCAGGTAGCTAGACCGTGGTACGCGAAAGAACGTCCGTAGGACTGCGTTTTGATAGTGGGAATAATGAGAATACGAGTGTCTGAAGAGAAGCGTAAGCATCTAGAAGTGAGGTCCGATAGGTATTTTGGAATGGAGGCAGTCAGCGAAATGTAGCATAGAGAACATATTTTGTGTTTGATTCTGGAGCGAACAGGTAACCAGTGGAGGGTACATAGCAGGGGGAGGAGATGAAGAGAGTAACTCATTAAAAATATGTAATAGTATAGTAAAACGTCAATTATTCGGGCGCCAGTTACACATATATATCAGCCATAAAAATTAACGGAATGTCCTTCGGATACACAAGTTATTATGCATACATTAAAAGTTATCCAGCTAAACGTATCCGAAAAAGCATTTCATGAGTGCCCGTATAATCGACGTTGTACAGTAATAGCAGTTCGCGCATAATGATGTTGGAAAGTTCAAGAACTTTAACTTTGAGGAGACGAACATTGAATGTTACCATATTAGACTGGTTTTTTGTTCGTTTGTTTGTTTTTGTTTTTGTTTTCTTCAGCCTGACATTGATGCACAGGATGTACAGAACACTGCACATTTTACTGGAAATTCTCAGGTGGTAACTTTTCATCGATCTGTGATGTTTATTTATAGGATGTTTGTTTAAAGGATCGCATGGGCTTTGCAGCCTTGGATCTTCTAGAAATTTGCTTTCGCTTGAAAATATTATCATAAATGAATTAGAGAAAATTCAGCGGGAAAACCTTTGCTGTGTTCACAAATGAGTTGTCATGCTATGGTGTAGATCTAAATCAAGGGGAGTAAGTTGCTAGAAATACAATCACTGGCATCACGGAAATGATGTATCTTTTTAAATTACCGCAGTCTTCTTACTACATAGAAGGTCACATCTTATAGAATGAAATTTAAAATGTAATCATTTCATGTTTCCTTACTGTTTCCTATTTCTTTCATCACATTCTTAATTTTGACTTTTAAGCTAGTAGCAGTGTAGTGGATAAAAAATTAGGCCCACATGGGTCTGAGATCGCTCACCTGGAAAATACAGATGAAAAGTCGATTTGCAATGGGAACTGAGTTGGCATTCTAGGTTAAAGAGACTTCGATTCAAGGATAATCTCCATCAGTTTGGTGAAAACTGGTCGACTAGTTTTAGAAGATCTTTAAAGATTCGTTTGTTTTTAGTGATTGCGGCCAAATTTATTGTCGGACCGACAGCTGCTATATGAATTTGTAAGATCTTGATGCACTAAGGTTCTCTTTGCCAACTGTGCACAAAGTTGAGCGAGCAGATTTGGACAAGGAATCGTTGATAGATTCTCCTATTTTCAGCAACTATAGCCATATTTGGTTGCAGATGAGTATAATTTATACAACCGAAAGGTCTTGATGCTGGCTTTGCACATACGCGTTCCCGAGTTCAATCCCCGGTACTGAAATGTAGACTCGGATCATAATTATTTTCCCTACATAATTTCTACATTAGTTTGTTAGTACTGAACTTTCCAGCGTGTCCAAATTCTAATAAATCATATGTTAATCTAAAGGATCTTCAAAGATGAACTCACGGCGAAGTTCTTGCCATAGGTTAACCCGCATTTTTGTTTGAGAGGTAGAACTATAAACAAAACAACGTGCCATGGGTCACAGATTTCTCACTGAGCACCAAAATACACAAATTATTTAATCTCGGATACTTTCCGAAGAGCTGAAGAACAGCTGTTATAGCACACATTGACATAAAAGGGAATATAAGTATGCCTGAAAATCATAGAGGGATTAACCTTTTACCAGTTCTGAACAAAATATATACTTCAATTTTAAATGAATGATTAATCAACTGGGTCAATGAAAATGATATAGAAGGTGAAGAACAAGCTGGTTTTTGAAGCAGATACTCCATTGTTGATAATATATTTACTCTTAGCACCGCGATATGAAAATATTTGAGGAAACAAAGAAGTAGATTGTATGTTCTTTTTGTTGATTATGAAAAAGCATTTGACCGCATCGATCGGACCTTGCTTTACCATAAATTAGTAAATAAAAATATAAACAGTGAAATGCTTATGACATTGAAAGCCATATATATATATGTGTGTGAAAACGCCAAATGACTGAACACAAAGATTTAACTGTCCGGTTGGGGTAAGGCAAGGTTGTGTTTTATCACTCATTTCATTTTCAGTATTTTTAAATGACTTATGGAGACACATTTTTGACCAGCATAACGGTATAACATTAGACTTTGCTCAGTTATTTGCGCTGTTGTATGCAGATGACTTGGTTGCCTTTGCCGAAACTGCTATTCAACTTCAAAGAATTTTAAATCAATTAAAAGAATACTGCAACATCTGGAAACTTAAGATAAACCTGGAGAAGACTAAAATTGTAGTTTTTCGAAAAAGAGGACATCTGAGTGGATATAAAAGTTGATATTTTGGTGATTGCCTGATACAGGCGTCATCTTTTTGTAAATACCTTGGTTGTGTAATATCTTCTAAAAACTCGTGGTATATGTTTCAAAAACTTTAGCAGCACAAGTACCAAAGGCACTTTATAGTCTAAAGACAAGATTAAATCGTTTTGATAAACTGTCAACAAAAACTCTATTCCAAATATTTGATGCTATAATAGTGCCAATTTTGAATTGTGGGTCAGAAGTTTGGGATTTTACAAAGCCAATACCACATAAGCTGTACATACGTCATTTTGTAAATATGTTATTAGTATTACGAAATACACATCAAGTGTTTTTATCGTAAAAAAATAGGTAGAACGTCAATGCAAGCGTAAGATATAGTATAATTCTTAACTACTGGTTCAAATTACTAAAAATGACTGATGATAGATTCCCAAAACAAAGCTATAATCTACAGTTGATTTGGGGCGAACAATGGGAATGTTGGGTAAATAAAGTTAAACATCTATTGTTTTCACACGGAATGAGAGAAGTTTGGGTAAATCATGAGGTGGGTGATGAGAAACTCTTTTTCATTATATTTAAACAACGATGTAAAGATATTTTTCTACAAGAACTAAACGGAGGTTTAAATTCCATGGACATATTACCATTTTATAATAAGATTAGAAACGACTTGAGTTGTCAATACTATATAGATTTTTTTGTAACTCTTCGTACAGTATTCGCTTACTATGTATCTTCCGAAATGGAAAATTTCTTATAATGGTAAATGTAAGTAGGTTTAAAAATATCCCCTATGTTGAAGGACTGTGCTCTTTTTGTGCAGATGTATCAATGAAATTCCTGTCTGATAGACTTTACGATATTGCTGCCACTCCTCTAGTTTTCGTCTCATTCTTTTAATTTCATTTTCAAGTTTTGGTTGTAGAGAACCCGTCAGTTTTTCAATTATCTGCTGAAGATCGGTAGCTGAAAACTGTGAGGCTAGAAGAGTTGACAAAAGGCTGGAAGTGTTGATACAATAAGGCTGGAAGTGTTAACATAAGGCTGGAAGTGTTGATATAAGGCGGGAAGTGTTGACATAAGGCTGGAAGTGTTGACATAAGGCTGGAAGTGTTGACATAAGGCTGGAAGTGTTGACATAAGGCTGGAAGTGTTGTTATAAGGCTGGAAGTGTTGACATAAGGCTGGAAGTGTTGACATAAGGCTGGAAGTGTAGTTATAAGGCTGGAAGTGTTGACATAAGGCTGGAAGTATTGACATAAGGCTGGAAGTGTTGATATAAAGCTGGAAGTGTTGTTATAAGGCTGGAAGTGTTGACATAAGGCTAGAAGTGTTGATATAAGGCTGGAAGTGTTGATATAAGGCTGGAAGTGTTGACATAGGGCTGGAAGTGTTGTTATATGGCTGGAAGTGTTGACATAAGGCTGGAAGTATTGACATAAGGCTGGAAGTATTGACATAAGGCTGGAAGTGTTGATATAAGGCTGGAAGTGTTGACATAAGGCGATGGTATAGATCAGTTATCGAAGGGCTTGCCTACACACGGTTGTTGGATAGTTTATTGGAGTCAACGTTTCTCAAGAGTATGCACAGGAGTGTAATATAAAAATCTTGATTAAATCATTTTTTTCCGCTGGGAGGAAACAGGGTATCTCGTTGTTCTTGTCTCAGAACACTTAACAGGAGTTTTGTTAAGTGACCTTTGTTTGAAGAAAGGGTATTTGAGCCTAAATTATGAAAAGTTTAAACGTCTCTCAAAACTCTTGCCCTAACGTCCAGCAAAAGTGCCCTGAATATATAAAAGTTTTCTCTCTCATCCATTTTGCTTAAGATCTTTTTTAACCTGTATCAGCTTTGGAATTCAGCATGTAACCGAACCTTATAGGTCAATATAAAGCACTAGGAAACACTGACCAATACAAAAAAGTGAGAAACGAAGTTGTAAGGCTCATAACGTCATCAACACAATCTCATTATCAACAACTGATTGATGAATCAAAACAGAAACCAGGAAACATTTGGAAAATTTGTAAAGAACTTGGAGCTGGTAAAGGTCATTCCCATTCACATTCTAATAATTGTTGCACCTTAAGAAAAGATGGCGTATGCATCAATAACAATGAAGATATTGCCAATGAGTTCAATAACTTTTTCGTTACTGTTGCTGATAATATTAAAGAACCAATTACTCCTTATAATCATGAGGAACTTTCACACCTTTGTAATGAACAAATCCCTGATAGTACTTTCTATGAAATACCCTTAATAACTGATGATAAAGTACTCACATGTCTGCAAATTTTAGAAGTAACAAAGTCCACAGGTGCCGACTTCATTGGACCAAGATTATTACGGACAGCAGCACCTTTCATTTCAGAAAACATAACATATATGTGTAATCTTAGTATAAAAACAAATACATTTCCTGACAAATGGAAGGAGGCGAAAGTGAAACCTCTTCATAAATCTGGACCTCGTGATGAAATAAATAATTTCAGACCCATCTCAATCCACCCTGTCTTATCGAAAATTCTCGAAAAACATTCTCATAACTCCATAATGATTTTTCTTGATGAACACAAACTGTTGTATGATAGACAATCAGGCTTTCGTCCAAATCATTCACGTGAAACTGCTCTTGCTAGTACGGTTGAAAATGGCTGAAAGCTTTAGATAATCGAGATCTAGTGGGAGTTGTGCTGGTTGATTTTAGGAAAGATTTTTATTTAGCTGATCATGATATTTTACTTGAAAAATTAAAACTTTACAAGCTGAACAACAACTCTTTAACTTGGTTTAAGTCATATCTGAAAGGAAGAAAACAAAAAGTTGACATAAACAGCGTCCTATCAGACAAAAAACTTGTGACTTGTGGAGTACATCAAGGATCTATTTTAGGGCCACTACTATTTATTATGTTTATAAATGATCTATATATGCATACAGTAAATATTGAGAGGGATCTATATTCTGATGACACCAACTTATATGATATTGGCTCATCTAAAAATACTGTCGAAGAAACTTACATAATGCTCTTGTAAAACTATCCAAATGGTGTAAACACTATGGAATAGTCATTACATTAGACAAAACTAAAGTGATGCTGATAACCACTCATCAGAGACGTATTAGAATTCAAGATAATATTCTCCACATAAATTTTAATGACCTGGAACTTAAAAATTTTACGCAATATAATATTTTAGGATTTAAAGTTGATAACAATATGTTATGGTCAGAGCATATCAGTAATGTTACCAACAAGATCGCAACGAATATCTGGTTACTATCACAAATTAAAGAATTCCTAACCTTTAACCACAGAATAATGTTTTATAAAAGTTATATTCAACCACATCTGGACTACTGCAACGTCATAATGCTTCTAAAGCAAATTTGTTCAAAGTGGAAAGACTTCAAAAACGAGCCATCAGAATTATCCTTCACAACAATTTTGATAATGTCCACGAATGTACGAATGATTTGAAGATCATGACTGTCTATGAATGAATATGTTTAAGAAATGCTAAATTTTATGTTTAAAGTTTCTAATGGTTATATGCACAACTATATAAATGATATGTTCAGTAAAAGGACAAATAATGCCAATACAGATTCCAGTCTACCGATGCTATGCTCTGTCATCTAACAACTTTCTTTTTCTTACGCCTAAAACCGGATAATATAAAAATAGTTTGGTTTTCTTGTGTCCAATCATTTGGAACTGTCTACCTAAAGATGTTAAGGAAGCAGCATCAGTGCCTTCCTTTCAGCACAGATGTTTGAAATGGATGCAATCCAGATAACGTCTAAAACAGGTTATGGTCAACTTTTTCGTATATTTGCATATGTATATCTTATACAAAATGTCAAAATGTCTCTGGGTGATTACGTGTGCGTGTGTGTGTGTGTGTCAATGAAAAAATTTTCAATCATGCATGTTTGTGTACACAATGCTTTGTGTGCTGAATCCATACTCTGTAGCTCTGGTGTACACTAATCCATAATTCCTTTTTTGAATGTTTGTTTCCCGGATATATTTTATTTGCCTGTACATACGTGGATAATTTATTTTGCCTGTACATACGTGGATAATTGAGGGCCACAAGGGAGATTAGTTTTTGTACTAATTGTGTCATCCTAATAGAATAAAGACTTTATTATTATTATTAATATAATTATTTTCAGGTGTTCGATTAGTCGTTTGTCAATTTCAGCTGGTTATCCTGAATAAGAAAAACCAAAACACCTCCGCCAGGTAAGGCAAAAAGATACAGGGCATAACGCTTATTGATGCATGATGAAATTATCGAGGTTCGGTTCAAAGCTGAAACTGAATGAAAGAAAATCCTTCAACAAACGTTTTACTTAAATAAGGTCCCCATTTATCTACAGTACAGAATAAACTTTACCGCGCGGATTATTAAAATTGTCTTTTGTTTGATTCTTGATATAACAGCCAAGTTATAAATGCTTAACCACACTTTAATATAAACAGACATCGGTATTTTAGGTCACGTTGGAACTCGAATAGCAGTGTGTCCACTTGAAATCAAGGAATCAATGTCGTCATACAACAACCTCATAATCCTGTCCTTACGATATAGGCAAAGAAAATACATTAAATAGAATATAATGCAAGTCTGATATGAAGACTGATAAATATAACGAACATCATGATGACGTTTTTTTTAAAAAAAATTATTTTTTTACTTTCGTTCGTCTAACAGAGCAAAATCATCTGACTTTTGGTTTAAGGTGTACACATAAAGTACAATCATTAAAAGTTTCGTTATTGAAACATTTGAATCTTATCAAACATAACCCCAGGTGGATTTTACTTTTTTTGCTTCTGTCTGCATTGCTTGAGGTTAATGGTTTTATTTTATTTTTAGGTATAGAATCTTTATATATCTTACGATAAATTGAAAATGAACATAACATGTCTTTTATTTTACAATTAATGTCACGAAATTTTAAAAACGAGATACCATTTTTTATATTTGCTGGATGATAGAAGAAGACGATTCCAAACTGTACAGATATCAACCCGCGTATCTGACTCATCTGTAAAAGTGGAATACAATTTCCAGCCTGCTTCTAGTCTTGGTAAACCAGAGTCTACCATGATCAGAGAGATCTTCGCCAAGCTAAAGTCTGGTAAAGTACAAGCAAGTGATTGTTCCTGAAGGGTGTCCCTCGTCATTTTCGACCATAGTTTGACGATTTGCAAGTTTTGTTTGCGTAAAAAGCAATATATATATATATATATATATATATATATATATATATATATATATATATATATATATATATATATATATATATATATATATATATATATATATATATATATATACTGTCGGTCTTAAAAATACCGCTTGTGGTCTTTTATGCATAAATAATTACATTTTAACCTTAATTTGATTGTCACTTCTTCAGATGCCTCATTTTGCCGACATTCTCGCCCCCCCCCCCCCCCCCCCCCCCCAAGACAAATGTTGAGATGTTTTGATAATGCATTCGATAGGTATACATACTATTTAGTAAAGACCGTCTAAGACGGAAATAGGAAAGTTTGTATTCGCGGAAGGTGAGTCCAGTACGAATGCAATCCCAGAGACTTTTCTTAAAATTTCTGTCAAGGAGGTACAAAAAAGGCAACTGTGTAGAAGAAGTACTTCCAAGAAAAACAATTGGTGACATTTCTTTTTCCTGAACTGTCTGCTATAATTAGTACACAAAAGTTTGCAGATATTATCCCAATATTAATCTTGACAAATCTCATCAAATGCTATTCTTATGCTTGATTTTACAAGGCTCAGCCCCTTGCTACATTTATTCTAAACAATTTCAGGGAATCATTATTCCATTCAACTTAATGGATTTTCGAAAATGCTATTTTTTCGCATAATGCGTCATTCTTGATACATTTAATTTACTTTTAATTTTCTTATTTTTCCCGATGTTACCTGGTCACCATTAATGTCCGGGCGAGCTAATATATTAATAACACGTATATATATATATATATATATATATATATATATATATATATATATATATATATATATATATATATATACTCTCCATAAATTCAAAACCTGACCTATACATTTTAATGAAATTTCTCAAATGCCAAATTAACATTTTATTTTCTGAAAATACGAGAACTATATAAGATTCTTAAAATTTTTATTAATTCTTTGCAGAATATAATTTTAATTAAAGAAAAGTCTCTTGAAGAGAGAACGTTTACTGTTGTGGTAAAAAGTTGCAGTAAACGTTGAGTATGAATACTCTCAATCCCTGATGTGTAACTGTGTAAAGTACCTGCAAGATCTAGTGATTGTTTCTGCTTTATTTTGAAATCTTCAGGTACAAGATTTTCTTTACTGTCTGACATCTCTACAGTTTCGATGGTGGCAGGAATTTCATTCAGTTCATCATTCATATCAAATTCCACTGCCTCTATCGTACTGACAGTTGTCGCCAGCATCGTCAGAGTAGTACTTCCAGACAGCCGTTTTTAGTATATATATATATATATATATATATATATATATATATATATATATATATATATATATATATATATATATATATATATATATATATATTGTTACGGAATTATGTATATGCAATCTATAATGTGCTTAAACTTTTGGCCTATGACTCTACTTTAAAGTTGTGTCAAATAGTGAATCATATTTAAGTTGGGTTTAGTTGAACTATTAATCAAAAAACAACATGTTTACTGACCTTTTGTTCAAGGTCAGAGCTCTTGATCATTCTTCAGTAAAATTCCATGAAATAGACGCATTTAGTATTGCATTCCTTTCCTGTTGTGAAATGTGAGATTTGTATAAAAGAGCTGGAAATACGAATTATTTCCATTCCATTTTAGATTTTGAGTTGAAAAGAACTGGGTTTTTATGATCAGCTTTGGAATCATCAGATCGTTTGAAATAATAGCCGTGCTGCTGTAATGCCTTGCTGTATAGATAATTCGAAAGGAATTATTTATTGGACCATTCATCAGAGCTACCTGGAGTTATATTTAGGACTTTCTCGGATGCCTCTGAATACTTAAAGATGATCTGACATTATCGTTGATACATCGGAACATTACAGACTCATTCATTCGGAACTGTCATTCTTTCGGAACATTCGTTCATTACTACGACTCATTCTTTCGGAACATATGTTCATTACGAAGATTCATTTGGAACATTCATTAACGTGGAACATTCATTCATTTGGAACATTTTATAGTTTCTCTATATACAGGACTTGTGATTAGGACACTAATAATTGTTGGAAATATTTGGATTTTAATACATGAAACTGTAAGTGTATTTTGATTTTCACATTAATTATTTAAAATAAATTGTTTGTTGATTTTTACAAACAGTGTTGGTTTCACTTTCTTTTTGTTACGTTTGTTCGAGCCATAGAGTCGTAACAATATATATATATATATATATATATATATATATATATATATATATATATATATATATATATATATATATATATATATATTATGGTAATGCTGTATCAATCAAAACAATAAAAATTTGAAACAAAAGAAAAGCTCAACATACACTATTTATTGATATAAGCATTGGAATATATATTTAAATGCCCTGCCTGTTCTTCTTCTATCGATAACGGATCAGCCTTGTTTTGTTTTCTACCCAAACCTTTCCTTTATATTGCCTTCCTCTTTACACACATAACTTCTCTACTACCTCTAAATTTCTTGCGCCCAAGTGTGCTTTTGCCATGGTTCTTACTAGCAATGCATCTTTCAAGGCTATTCTAGATTGATTTTAACGAATCTGCTTCGTACGGTTGTCTGTTCGTTTTCTTTAACATGCTGAAGAAGGAATGCGGCATCTCATTTAGTTAGTGAGCACGTATTTCACTAATGTCTCTGTTTTCGGTCGGCAGTGTTTCTTCATGTTATCTTTTGAGTACTTGAAAATCATTTGCTCTTTTCTTTTCGTATTTTCTAGGACTAGGTCCCCCAACAAAACTTTTTATTTCTGTCTCCGTTAGCATTTCTCAATTGCAGCCGATTGAGAAATTTTGCAAGGGAAGTAAGTCTTAAATATCAAATTTTACAAGACTACAAAAGTAACCTCCCTTACTTCCAATATAGGTTGTTACCATTCAATATGGATTTTTTTGGCGTCCAATATAGCGTATGCACGTGAGTTAGATCCAGAAACTACATAATATGTAATTATACTTGCCAGTAGATAGATAGATAGATAGACAGATAAAGAGAAATACAGATATACTAGTAACTCGAATATATGTACGTGAATAACCAATCTAATATTTCCACTTACACCTTTTTTTAAGTCGGTCTTAAAGAAGAATATCCAGAGTAACTTATAAAGCAGAGAAAAATAACTACAATTATTCTACAGCAGTGTCATAGTTGAAAATGCCTTTATTTACTGGACCTAAAGAAATGCAGAGATGCTGAGATACTTTGATAATAATGCATTCGTTACGTGAAGACACCAACAGGTAATGAAGATTGGTCTAAATTCGAAATAAGAGAGGGTGCCGGGGCGGGGCAGGTGTGTCAAAAACCCATTCATTTTGCCAAACAATGTTGAAAAATCATAAGAAAATAAATTGTCTTGAAAGAAATAAATCCAACATGTAGAAGACGTGTCGTATTTCCGAACTATTTCATTAGATTTTTTATTCTCTTTATAAAACAAATTGTGCCTGTAGACACATAGATAATTCCAATCTAAATCTCCACAACTCGCATCAAAGGGTACTCATATATTTATACTATTTTGATTCTACAAGGCATAATCTATTGTCACATTTCTTGGTTAAACTTTCTTTTCCATGGATAGATAAAAAGTGAGCCCTAACTTGAGATGTCCTTATACCTTCTCCTCTGAATAGAACAAGGATGTATCATATTCTTATTTAAACATTACACCCAATGAGAAACCAAAATTCGATACTACTACTTCATTTAATAATAATAATAATAATAATAATAATAATAATAAATATTATAGATGTTAGCCATCGCATGCATTCACACATTTTTGTTTGCCCTCCTCTGGTCATACCAACCTCCACCAGTCACCCATGACGCACTGGGATGCATTCAGGATTATGATCCTTTTTTGAGAACGCATCCTCATTAAACATCATACTATATTTGATCATCTTCCTTCAGTCGATGTAGATGGAGTTCATATTACCAGGTAGAGTCCATATTTTGATATAAAAATTTAATTTTGACTCCCAACACCTTCATTCCAGCGGCCAGCATCCACGATTCAAAATCTTTCTTGCCATCTACTCATCTTCCGAAAACAACGAGCCAAATTGGCTTACTTTCTTTATGTCGGTGTAGATGGAGATTATTTTTGAGGTACAAGCACACTGACTGACTGGCGGACAGACGGAAGGACGCGACTATCACAAAACTTGAGTGGTGCTTTACAAAATTAAACGATTGATGCATTGACCTAAAAATAGTTTTCGTCAGTACCTATCCCTATCTT
The DNA here is from genome assembly GCA_029931535.1 of Margaritifera margaritifera. Taxonomy (NCBI): domain Eukaryota; kingdom Metazoa; phylum Mollusca; class Bivalvia; order Unionida; family Margaritiferidae; genus Margaritifera; species Margaritifera margaritifera. The sequence goes on along the minus strand of JAQPZY010001612.1, from coordinate 2,658,496 downwards.
TTAAACACACGGTGAACGTACCGGTATCCACGTTTCCACTTAGAAAATATACAGATTTATTATACACATATCACTTGTTTACTCAAGAAAGAGCCAGAATTTTACCGTCATTTCCTAGAAGTCGGAAAACGATACTCTGGTTTTCCGATTCCGTATCACCATCCTCGCAAAAGAAGCTGGAACTACTTTTTCTTCGATGTTTCCCAGGTTACAACTGAACAAGCGTGAACAACTATGCCGTAGTTTGACATGCAAAAGGAAACGAGTAACATTCTCTGTAACAATTCTGTATTTAATCAAGTTCCAATAATTTGTCCAATCCACTTGTAAATAGCTGTCAAAATAATGCTGTTAGTCCCATGCCAAGTCCCCATCGTTGCTTCTAGTCTGGCCTCGGCGAGAAATTTTCAGAGTCATTCATCTGTTGAAATCTTCCGTGATGCAAAATTTTAGAACTGCACACTAACTGTAAATCATGGGTATGCTGCCATGCGTCTAAGAATTCTTGTTGTGAAAATTAGTGAATGTTGTTTCGTGTGCTTCATTCATAAACTACGATATTCACGCGTATATCAGCTGATCAGTACGTAATTCGGTTCATGATTTAGGATCACTGGTTTGGTTTTCTGGGTTTAACGCCATTTTTCAGCACCTCATAAGCTATACATGGCGGCTAGTATATCTGGTGGAGAAAGAACCCGGTACAACCTTGGGAAGAACTACCGACCCATATGAAGATACTGGCAATCTTTATCACATACCCACGTTGGCCAAGCCAAGACTCGAACCCACGCGGACAGAGGTGAAAAGACAGTGATCTGTAAAGGCGAGTGCCTTAGACCTCTTGGCCACCTTGGGTCTCAATTTAGGATGAAGTTCGTATTTAAAAGGTTGAAACGTTAAGCAATTTATTTTGTTTGTCAGTTAAGTATAGTGATTTTATTAAAGTATTTGAAAGTTGATAGATATATAACAAAATTATCATTATCATAGTAATTCGATCTTGATTGCTAGATCAAGTCTTGTTGCCAGCATTAGAAAATCCATATCATGACTCGACGCTCTCTTGCCTCTGAGGTGATCAACCTGCGAACTGTAATATTGAAGAATGTACTTCAATTGACTTGTTTTTTTTTTCAAGAATGCGTGGATGTAACTAACCTATTTGAGTTTCATCACTAGAGCGTATTCCAACAAAGGCTCGATATACGTTTGAAGTAAACAGTGATACATTTCAAGTTCCGAAAAAATCGAAGAAGAAACACGAAAGCATGATCATCTTTTTAGTGGGCACCAAACAATACCTAATTTTGAACTATACATCTCAGTTTCATGTAACAATTTGACTCCAAAATGACATGCGATTGTCCTCTGATCAAGAATATTCCACTTGCGATTTAGAATTTCAGATAAATAAGCAAAATCCTCACCTTGTCTTCTCTCACCTCATTGGTTTTCTTTAGCTTCAGCCATTTTCTTTCTCAAACCAACAGGGAATCACATGACCAACCTGAGTGCGCCGGTGCTCTTGCAGTACAATGCAAACAATAGTCTTAATCTATGTGACTATTAATCTCAACCTCTGAACGTCTCAATAAAATTAATTTATGCTCCCATGTCCTTCAGTTCATCCGGTTCTACGTCTGTTTACGGCTATAAGAGAAAGACAATAATCAGTAACCCCAAGAAAGGCTGTTCATGTCTCCATGTGAATTCGAACTACCTGTGAAATTGGCGAAATTTTGATATTTGGTATTTCAAATCAACGTTAACGGAGAGCTTGAATACATATTCATGTTCTCCGTTAACGTTGTTTGAAATACCAAACACACATGCGCTAAGCGATGTCGCTTCTTATATACCATAATCGTTATATCAGTCATAATCGTTATTCTATCTAGAAGATGCTATACTGTAGCAAATTAAAGGTCAGTACATTTTTTGCGTCCGCACTTTTCTCCTTATTGATTATGATTGATCATTTCCATCCGTCCAGCTGTTTGCCCTTGTAACGTGGATCCGATTGAAAGAGAGTCATCATATTGTGTGTTATGCGTCAAGAAGACGAGTATAGAGAAAGAAATGTTTTGGATCCGTGATGCGGCAGCGCGCGCGTGCGTGTGTGTGTGTGTGTGTGTGTGTGTGTGTGTGTGTGTGTGTTAATCTGAACTACGTCTACACCAACGGAGGGAGCGTCATCATAATTTACAGTATTTTGTATTTTTTATTGTATTTTAAGAAGAGGAGTACACATGACAACACATATTTCTGATGCTGAATGAAGTTCTGGGGATTGGTCGAGATATAGCTTCCATCTCTAATTTGAGTTATCATATGAAACATTCATGCACTAACCTACATTCAAATTATCATCCTCCGTCGTTCCATCACCAGATATTGTCAGTATTTCTTGAGAGTACTATTTATAGGCAAGAAAACGGTTGACGAAAATGATAGATAAATCAGATTGTATAAATTATTTACACCGTTCCCTAAATTTTACATGGTTCACATCAGTGGTGTACTGGCCATTGGGCATACCGGGACAAATCCCGGTGGGCCGCCGCAAAAAAATCCGTTTTTACCGGTGTTTTACTGGTGTGAGCAAAACCCCGGGCCTGTCCCGGCAGACCGCCGCATCGGTGGGCCGTCAAAAAAATCCGTTTTTACCGGTGTTTTACTGGTGTGAGCAAAACCCCGGGCCTGTCCCGGCAGATAAGTCCAGGGCCGAGTTGCTTACCCAGTACACTCCTGGTTCACACTATTATTGTACGGATTTCTCATTTTTCTTCTCATAAGAAATTTTCCAAAATGTCCGAGCTGTTATGAAGTAACAAGCTGATTAGGATGAATATGAATATGGGTTTATCATTTCTAATCAACAGTACAAGCAAAAGCGACGAAAATGTTTTATTTGTTTGTGGTGTTTTTAAAATATTTTGTTATTATTTTGTTTAGTGATAATATTTATACTTCACTTGTGAAGTTGCTCACAGGCATCCTCCACTGTTTGGGTGTTCGCTCCGCTGATCTATATAAAGTCTGTATAAAGAAAATTTACAGGAATTATTTTAGTATTTCGAAGTCATAGCTGATTCTTTTTTGTTGGGCAGGCTACTTCAAAATCTCTCTCTCTCTCTCTCTCTCTCTCTCTCTCTCTCTCTCTCTCTCTCTCTCTCTCTCTCTCTCTCTCTCTCTCCAACATATACACATAAACACATATCATGCAGAGCGCACATATGTTTAGCTGAAATGATCGCTTCGTGTGCAAAAATATTTATTCCATAGACAGTTTATACTGTTTTTCAATGCAAAGTGTAATAAGTGACCGACCATTTAATTTTCTCATGGATGGGGGTGGGGAGGACCTGGCATTTTCTTTCGAGCAGGGATATTTATTTATTTTATCTATTATTTATTGCCTAGAGAAAGTTTTTTTCCCAACTAAATCAATAAAGATAATAGAGGGTTTATGGAGGTGTGGGGTGGGTGAATAATCAGAGCAAGACTATTTTTTAAGCTACTAGTATTTGAGAGCCGGAATTTTGTTTTTCTTTAAAACAAATCCAAGACCCCCACTCCGAAAATTAAATGTTTGGTCCCTAACGAGTTTGAAAGTGCCCATGACTTCGCAAAACTTTCAGACTGTCTCAATTCATGTATAACAAAGCAAAACAGTGTTCTATTAAAGATTTTAAACGCTATTATCACATTTCGGTTACTTGATTGTGTGACTTTGTTTCTGGCAAAAGAATGTTATTTCAAACATTTTGCAAAGAAATATTTACATAACATATGAAACGAAAATATCGTTAATTTGCTGATAAATGCGTTTGGTCACGCACTGACCGCATTAATTGTCTCATAATATCTTCACTGACACTAGGCCTACTTCTGGGATATCTAAACTACTAGATTTTTTGGTATTAAAAGAAGTGTGAAAAAATGTGTCAGAGTAATATATATATATATATATATATATATATATATATATATATATATATATATATATATATATATATATATATATATATATATATATATATGCTTTCATGTGAAGAAAAAAAGTCGTGTTTTTATTCTGTTTCATTGCTTGCATCTTTATATTTTAACTGTTTGTTATATTCGCCGGTCTATCCACACGTTCGGAGGCCCAGGTCGGGTTTTCCTGAAGCACCGACCATCAGGGAACGGCGGTCGAGAAAGGGGGCGGGACGGGGGAGTCTGGACACAGATAAATAAAATGTAGTAGACTTGTTCCTGTAGTTAAATATATAACTGAACTGGTAAGCTTTTCCGCAATTCAAACGATTTCTGCATTCTTTAAATCATTTTTGCATTTTAGAATTTATTTTGATCACTTCTTGAATTTAGCCTGGTTTTTTTTAAACCTTGTTACGAGGATTTAAAAAGACAAAAACTACATATGCATACAAAGAAAGTTAATTTGTCTACTTCAAGTGTTTTTTTTCCTAATTGTGCAAGAAAGTTTTTGTTCATAAAAAGAAAAGAAAATATAACATTCTAACATTTTTTTAAAAACACTATAGAAAGAAAAAAGAAAAATGAACGTATTTACAAGGTTGACAACGTTCTGTGAAGTAAGACTAGACTTCCAATGATTTAGTACAGTGCCATTTTGCCATCGATACAGGACTAAAGTAAGACTAGACTTCCAATGATTTAGTACATTGAAATTTTATCATCGATACACGGCCTAAAGAAAAACTAGACTTCCAATGATTTAGTACAGTGCCATTTTGCCATCGATACAGGTCTAAAGTAAGACTAGACTTCCAATGATTTAGTACAGTGCCATTTTGCAATCGATATAGGCCTAAAGTAAGACTAGACTTCCAATGATCTAGTACATTGCCATTTTGCAATCGATACAGGCCTAAAGTAAGACAAGACTTCCAATGATCTAGTACAGTGCCATTTTGCAATCGATACGGGCCTAAAGTAAGACTAGACTTCCAATGATCTAGTACATTGCCATTTTGCCATCGATACAGGCCTAAAGTAAGACTAGACTTCCAATGATCTAGTACATTGCCATTTTGCAATCGATACAGGCCTAAAGTAAGACAAGACTTCCAATGATCTAGTACATTGCCATTTTGCAATCGATACGGGCCTAAAGTAAGACTAGACTTCCAATGATCTAGTACAGTGCCATTTTGCCATCGATACATGCCTAAAGTAAGACTAGACTTCCAATGATCTAGTACATTGCCATTTTGCAATCGATACAGGCCTAAAGTAAGACAAGACTTCCAATGATCTAGTACAGTGCCATTTTGCAATCGATACGGGCCTAAAGTAAGACTAGACTTCCAATGATCTAGTACATTGCCATTTTGCCATCGATACAGGCCTAAAGTAAGACTAGACTTCCAATGATCTAGTACATTGCCATTTTGCAATCGATACAGGCCTAAAGTAAGACAAGACTTCCAATGATCTAGTACATTGCCATTTTGCAATCGATACGGGCCTAAAGTAAGACTAGACTTCCAATGATCTAGTACAGTGCCATTTTGCCATCGATACATGCCTAAAGTAAGACTAGACTTCCAATGATCTAGTACATTGCCATTTTGCCATCGATACAGGCCTAAAGTAAGACTAGACTTCCAATGATCTAGTACATTGCCATTTTACCATCGATACAGGCCTAAAGTAAGACAAGACTTCCAATGATTTAGTACATTGCCATTTTGCCATCGATACAGGCCTAAAGTAAGACTACACTTCCAATGATCTAGTACATTGCCATTTTGCCATCGATACAGGCCTAAAGTAAGACTAGACTTCCAATGATCTAGTACATTGCCATTTTGCCATCGATACAGGCCTAAAGTAAGACTAGACTTCCAATGATCTAGTACAGTGCCTTTTTGCCATCGATACAGGCCTAAAGTAAGACTAGACTACCAATGATCTAGTACAGTGTCATTTTGCCATCGATACAGGCCTAAAGTAAGACTAGTACATTGCCATTTTGCCATCGATACAGGCCTAAAGTAAGACTAGACTACCAATGATCTAGTACAGTGTCATTTTGCAATCGATACAGGCCTAAAGTAAGACTAGCACATTGCCATTTTGTCATCGATACAGGCCTAAAGTAAGACTAGACTTCCAATGATCTAGTACAGTGTTATTTTGCCATCGATACAGGCCTAAAGTAAGACTAGTACAGTGCCATTTTGCCATCGATACAGGCCTAAAGTAAGACTAGACTTCCAATGATCTAGTACAGTGTCATTTTACCATCGATACAGGCCTAAAGTAAAACTAGGCTTCCAATGATCGAGTACAGTGCCATTTTGCAATCGATACAGGCCTAAAGATTAATTAATGTTATCTACATATAAATAAAAATATGCCGTGTTTGAAACATGCTATAATGGCATAATAATTTAATTAGGTCATCGACATTTAGATTCATACATGCATACCAAATTTAATTTTTGTAACTCAAGTGGTTTTGTTTGCTAAAAAAGGTTTTGGTCCAAAATGTTCAACTTTGTGTATAAAAAAAAGAAAAGCTAAAGTTGCTCTAATGGTGCCAAAAATAATTCGAGTAATCTACATATGAATATCGATACGCCTATTGAATTTCGTTTGTCTACCTCAAGTGGTGTTTGCTTAATCTTGCTGACAACGTTTGAGTATTAAAAAAAAGTCCCAAAATGTGAGGTGAAAAATTGAAACATTGTTGTAATGTCCTGAAAATTCAATATGCTAGCCAAATTAAATTTGTCAACGTTGAGTGCTTTTGCGCAATGTCTTCCTGGGACTAAAGAACGTATATACGAGAGGATGGACGTACGAAGTACGGACGTGGTGAAGGGCAGGATCAAATCAAGAGTCCCCCTCTGCAAGCAGTGCAGGTATAAGAAAAAGGACAGCAAAATACATACTTTTTTAAAAAATTTATAGCAACAACGAACGTTACAAATATGAATAATACAGAGTGATTAACTGAACTTAATTCTGCAGTTGAAAGAATATATATATATATATATATATATATATATATATATAGTGTGTGTGTGTGTGTGTGTGTGTGTGTGTGAGAGAGAGAGAGAGAGAGAGAGAGAGAGAGAGAGAGAGAGAGAGAGAGAGAGAGAGAGAGACTTCGTTTTGAGGCGATCCGCGTCTGAAGAAAACGGATCCGTATCAGATTCCACTGGACACAATGGTACTTCAGGAGGAGGGAAGTTATAGCTCTCGAATAAATGATATATTTGTCAAAGTTTGGTCTTACCATGAAAACATTTGAAACTAAAGTGAAATTGAAACCCAATTAAAAACTCGTTACTTAGCTTTTACAATGCTAAAGAATTTTTTGAATATGGTAGATGATGTTGGGATTGCAAAACTGACAACTTACAACTTACCTTGTGTAATAGTGATATCTTCCGGTTTGTTTGGTATAAACGACAGCCTGAATAACACCATCATATTAATGTTTGGAAGGAATAAAAGTCGATAAAATCAGCGAATTGGTTAGATAAGCATTTGAATAGAGAAATAAAGAAATCTAGCTTAGGCGTTCTTTTCAGCAAGTTTAATTCAGTATATTCATGTACTTATGGCTCGGCGGTATTCTTTATCTCTCTGTCACACACACACACACACACACACACACACACGCGCGCGCGCGTTACCTTCTTTAATTAGAAATAATAACCTTGGACCTGGCTTCATTCAATATGGCCTATGTATCCGGCATTTCTTTCCCGAATTTGTTTTATCATCATCTCATTGTTGTCGTCATTTTCGTTGTCATCGTCCTCGTCGTTTGTAAGTCTATATTGCATGTGCCCTATGATATTGTACCTAATAATTACGTATATGTCCCAAACAAAAGTAGAGTTTACGCAAAATATTTTCTTAGACTTACGAAATTTGGTTGCGGATATGTTTGCGAAACACACTTGCGAAGTAGCGTAAGATTTTTTTACGCTTAAAACTAGCACAAATTTTGCGAGTAAACTTACGTTGTTGCATGAAACAGGGTTCTGGGGGAAAGATCTTGAGATAGTGATCCATAACTAAATCAGTCCTCACTTTTAGTTATTTCTTGATATTATGATTACCCTCTTCTATGCTAAAAATGTTTTATAATATATTGCCTTTGCTTGATTATGGTTGCAGCACATGGGGGAATTGCAATACTACTAATCTTAATCAGATAATTAAACTCCAACAACGAGCTGCTAGAATTATTACAAGAAAAGACCATCCATTTTCTTCGTTAATGTACAGCGGTTACCTTTTCGTTAAAGAGTAAAGTACTTTAAAGCTATTTTAATATACAGATCTTTTCATAACATGGCTCCACAATATATAAATGATACCCAGAGTCCTACTTCCAAGATCAATTCACACAATCTGCGGTCCATTTCGTTTTCTAAAAATCTTCATTTGTCTTACTTCAACACGACTCTGTACAAACCATCTTTTACATATTCTGCAGCAAGTGTTGTGGAATATCATTCCCAATGATATTAAACAAACGCCAACACTCTCTACTTTTAAGAACGCGCTTCGCAAATTTCTTCTTTCTGATTATACCATAGCTCAAACAAATTCAGATACCTAACTTGGATACCCCGATCATTTTCCTATCTCCCAAACCTACATATATATCTAGTGTTTGTTTTAATCTAATGTAGGTGTGTCTGTGTGTATTTTATGATTGCATGTGAGTGTGTCAGACACTGTAGCAAGTAAGAGTTTTATTTGTACATATACGTTGCATTTATAGTTCTAATATTCGATTATTGAGGACTACATGTAAGATTGGTTGATTCAGAACAAATGTATTATCCTCAGAAAATAAAGTTGTTGTTGTTATTATTATTATTGTTATTGTTATTATTATTGTTATTATTATTATTACCACACACCCCCCAAAATAAAAACAAACAAAAGAACACACACATAGCAGGGGATTAGTGACTTATAAAAGCCTCCGGTATAATGTTTTTAACCCTAAAGCAACTGAGATAATGACATTGTGGCGTGGGGGTGGTGGTGGTTGTGGTTATCGTTATCTAGAGGATGATCGAACTCGGTGCTATTGCCCGGATCGAGTAAACAATAATATAAATTGTGAAACTTATAGATGAAAAGAATAGAGATCTGAGCAGATATATAGAACAGACTAAAAACGAGCCCCCGTATATGAAATATAACAATTTAATCAATTACATAAACAAACTGTGATAATGCATTACATTAGGAAGATACACTTCTTTTGAAATAAATCATTCACCGAATTTTAAACACAAATATACTTATATAAATAGCCGATCTGTTTAAATGATAGAATTAATTCATCATAGTATCGAGTGAACAATCGAAGTCATTGCCTTGTACAGCTTCATAACCTGGTTTCCTCCGGTTCACTCCAGCTTCACCGTGCTGTTCAACTGGTTCCTTCGCTTTCTTCTCACTCTGACTATCTTGCCTCTGTCGGCCCTCAAACTTTGTGTGGGTAGGTGGATACATAGGTATGTAGATACGTAGGTACGTGGATTACGTCAGTGGAGCTATTTCCCCTTTCAAAATAAACAGAGAAGCAACCTAAATCTTCTGTCAGATATCCTACTGGGAATAGATCATTACTCCACTCTCGTTATGTCAGATATCATCCTATCGGAAGTCAAACAGATACCAACGGCTATCTGGTCAAGCCAAACACGGCAGGCCATAAACAAACAAACCTAGTTTCATAAGATTAATCTATTTCCTAACGGCTATTTCATCGCTGACTCACATTAACATCACACAGACATAACAGTTCCGTTCTCGATTATACAAATGAATGAATGAAATTTATTACATGGCTTAACTACGTTAATTTCAGTCGATACGCACTTAAGTTTTTAACGTACATGAAATCATCTAAGATCGGTGAATTCACACGGATTCTCATATTCATATCAACTAAAGTAATGCATGAAATTCTTAGAATATTTGATTCCTATAACACTCAAGACAACAAATTCAAACAATCTGTCAAACTTATATATAAGATCATTGTACGAATTCAGATAATGAACTCAAACATAGTTATACTCATATCAAGAAAATTGATTTACGAATTTATAGAAATAAATTCATGCAAATATAAGAAAATAAATTCAGGCAAATAATTATATTGGTATCAACGAATTACATGAGATTGACGCAAATACCTTGTGCTTTCAAGCCTTGCTCGCTTCTACCGCCAGAATTGTGTCCGTCAACTTTCCAGACATCCGGTTCCTTGGATAATTGTATTACGAGATAATTTCTTGCAAATTCAATCTCGGAGTCCCTTATACTCTCACTGAAAAAACGTAGACTGGCTAAATTTTGCGATGTGGCATATTAAAACTATGAAATTTCGTGTGGGAAACACGCCCCTTATTTAGCGTAGCCAATCAGGATTAAATATATCTACCGCCTTTTATAAATAGGCGCCAAAATTTGCGGTCATCCTGACCCTCTAGATTTACAAATAACTGATTCTGGACAATCTCAACTCTGACATTTTCGATACAAAGATTGAGTTAACCTTTTCCCTTCCAGTTTCTCTGACTGTTAAATAAACGAATGCTTAATTAAAAATCGTTTTCTCTCACAACAGAGACCTTAAAATCCTTGCAGCATAGCGATTCAATACGCACCCTGTCCTCATAAATCTAATTAATTGTTCTCTGTCCAAGTTAATGTTCTCTTTATAGATCGACAGAAATTTGCACCCTTACAGACATTGTATTTTAATTCACTTAGTTCAAAGAGTTAGGAGCCGCTATTTCTACTGATACAGAGTGAATATTTCTATAATTGTGGCACATCCACATGACTATCGAACGAAACTTGAAGCCACCGTTTAAACTGATTGAATTTTTTTTTTTTTTACAGAAAAAGACTTAGATTTAGAAATATTGAGAATTTTTTACTGTTCAGAAAACGAAACTACTTCAAGGACTCCAAATACTCATCCCTACAGGTTGCGATGAAATACACAGACTGTACATGCTGCCTGTATCACAATTAAAAAAAATGAGATTAAAAAAAAAAAAAAAACAACTAATTTTCGGTTCTCGAATAGCTTGAAAAAATTATTCTTGCTCTGATTTATAGCCCAGAAAAAAACTATGAAAAAAAATTATATCGAGGTAAAAGAAAACAAATATCCTAGCTGTAAAGACAATCCCAGGCTCCCCCGAAAATAAATAATCGGTCCCCTATAATCTCGATGTTGCGCTGTGTATAAGGGTCTGAGACTGTTGAAGCGTATTCCGACACCAGACAAACAGAGGTCTTGTAAGCTTAAGCTTTGGTCTTTGGATGACACATACTGATGACTCTGCTCAGGTCTACGTTTGAGTTCCAAGACATATTTTTATTGATGGTGACTCCCAGATACTTGGCATCATTAAGTCTACCTAGAGTAAGACCATGGATGAAATAGTCGTACTTTAAGTGATTCCTGGTGATCATCATGAGCTCCACATTAACTCTAATCCGCTAACACGAGGTCAGTGACTTTGCAGACTGTAGCTAAGACTCCAGCCGTCACTAATCCGTTGGAGCAGTGAAAATTTTCGCTGGTCGCTATCATAAAAGTTAACAAGTGGCCTGATGTCGGTTGTATCAAATAAAACGTGAGACGCCATTCCATTTCATGGCAAATTTGTATTTTAAGTTTGTTAATTAAATATCTTCCAATATCCTGCACTTGACGAGGTGCAATAAATGCCCGGAGCGGACAGGTGTCATTCCACGCGTCCAGTAAGTTAAGATGATTATTGTAAAAACAGTGTTCGCACATATGTAACTAGCCTGGTGTACTGATCACAACCATTGATTTCAATAGGGATAAAAACAAAAGATTTTGTGTATCAGCCTAGTACTGACCAATCGGAAAAGGTCGCTTTGGCCGACTCAGCGAATAATTAGGTATTGTACTGAATAACTTCATTTAATATTTATTGAAAAAATGCGGAAGCTTTTGGAACGTGTGCAGCCACCACCAAAACGTCAGAAATTAGATGATGACAAGAGAGAGCGCCATCGTAAATATGACCAAGAGAAGATAGGAAGAAAGTACGAAAATTCTTTGGAAAATGCATACGAATGGCCGAAGTATGACCCAGGAAAGGTTGTGATGTCGTGCACTTTCCGCACTGAATATTCGGAAAAATACGAAAGTGCGCATGGTACTCCATTCGTTTGATGTGTGTAAAAACTTTCATAAATCGTCCCTGGAATCACACTACTGGTGGTGCTTCTAACTCACCAGACATCAAGGATTATAACTCAAGAGATCCCATCAAGCTGTGGCATGCTGCTCGACCAAACAGAAGGCCAGAGACAAGGGCCTTATGGACCTAAATCTGATGATGAATCAGATACAGAAAATGAATATGAACTTTCAACTTTGAATGAGTCTTGTTTGTGAAATACAGTTGTTATTGCTTCAAGTTGATCTTATTGAATAATAAAAATTCAGTTTGAAACTGAACTGACTTCTGTTTAATTTGAGCAGATTCAGTAAAATTTAGGCAGGATCAGTAAAAATATTTTTCATATTATGGTGATCCTGCGGGTTATTGAAAAAAAATTATAATTTCATGCTAAGGTGATGTGAAGTATCTTGCACTTGTCTAAATTTAAATTCATCTGCTATACGCTTGCCCAAAGTTGGGGGTTGAAAAGATCCACCTGGATAGGCATCTAATCTTCAATTGATTTAACCTTGCGGTATTGGAGACAGTCATCAGCAAAGAGGCGAGCCTGGGATTAGACATAATGTGGCAAGTCATCGATGTACACCAATAAAAGCATGGGTTCAATTGCCCACCAGAACTTAGTTCTGTGGCTAGGTTTTGAATAGAAAGGATGAGCTGAGCTTCCATTTATTGTCATTGCGGAAGTAATGTTGTTGCTCAGATACGAATCCTGGATGTTTTGGTTTTCGAGATGTGTCATAATGGAGCTGTGAAGTACATGTTTAAGTGCTTTGCAACAGATTGATGTCAGTAAAATGGGACGGTAGTTGGATGCATCTTTTCAGAGATGTTTCTTAAATATCGGGCAACCTGTTCCTTTTTCCAGTCATTTGGTACCTTGCCTTGGTTGGTGGATGTTTGGAGGATGTGAGTGAGTGCAGGAGCGAGCTGGGCTGCCATTTCATGCAGTACTCAGCCTTGAATATTGTTTGAACCAGTGACTTTACTCGGGTTTATTTCCCTAAAGAGTGCGGTAGCACCATGTATGGATGCTGTAATAAGAGGTATATCAGGAGTTGAACTAATTCCACGGCCTGGCATGTTTTTTTGTGTCTTCACTGGTGAACACTGAGGGGAACAGCTTTTTTAGGTTTGGTTTTGTCTTGTGGGGCTTAACGCCTTTTTTCAGCACATGATAGGTTATACATGCCGGCCAGTATATTTGGTGTAGGAAGAACGCGGGAAAACCCTGGGAAGAACCACTGACCGACGGGAAGCTACTGGCAAGCTTTCTCATATACCCACGCTGGTCGAGTCGAGACTCGAACTCATGCGGACAGAGTTGAGATGTGTGAGTTTTCTGTAAAGACGAGGGCCTTAGACCTCTTGGCCAGTCGGGGTCCCATCTTTTTTAGTATATATGCATCGGTTGCACTGTCTAAATATAAAGTCATATCTCGTTAAGGGTGAGACTCCACAGAGGTCATTCTTTTTGTATTGGATAAAGTTGCAGTACTTTTTACATCTGGGGTCTTTGCTGCAGGAGATGTCGATTAAATATTTGTCATGCGCCCGACTGCATTCTTTTTGTATCTTGTGCTTTAGAGATTTGTAGTGATTTCAAACCGCTTTTGATTTAGTTGAGGGAACGCGTTTGAGCCACTTTCGTTTGCTTCTGCTCAGTCGGCGTGTCTCTAGTGATCCATGACTGGTTAGTTCTTTGGGATGCGGTCCTAGTATTGACATGAGATTTCAGAATGTATGTACACCATTGTTTACAGTCATACCACATGTCATTTATGTCTGATGGTAATCTGAATTTGGTGCTGAAGACGTCTGCATAGGCTGCAGGCTTCATGCTTTCCAGATTAAACTTCTTCCACATATAGGTTTTGCTCTTTTCTGGTTTATTGTCCCTGAATAGAGAATTTCGAGTCCATTAAGGTGGTTTCGTGGTCACATCTGATAGGTAGTGGTTCACAGCGATTTACGAATGAGGGTCGGTTTGTGATCACCTATCTGCTCTTTGTCAAAGCTTTTAATGACTTGTCCATGACAATTGGACATTTTGTATGAGATAAACAATATAAAGGTTTTGAGATTCATTTTGCAATAATTTTGTATTTTTCGCCTAATTTCGGCGAAATTTTCCGTATATTCACATCGGGTAGGATATCTTGAGTCTGATATTGCATGGGGCGATTCCATTGTAATAGGAAACCTCCCCTTTAAACTGTAAAAATAAATGAAATACAATATGTAACAACGACGTCATATTCACATAATTCGTGTACTTTTTCAAAGATATTAATTTAACATATTTCGTTTAATTTCTTGAATTCAGTGCAATGGACAGTTTATTGAATGGTCTGACTTTAGATATTCAATACTATGGTTACCCTGTGGTTCTCTTGAATGTGTGCAATTTCTTTTTGCAAGAAAAGTGTTGATTTAACAAAAACAAAAGCCGATATGCTAATGGGTATACGTAGGAGTAGCATAGACGAGTGATAGTGTAACGTGCCCTTAATATGCCCCCAACATTATCTTCAGGGTGACCAGACATAGTTTAAAAAAACCTCCTTACTTTTATCTGCAATTAGTGTATAAAGGGAACGGGCCACATATTCATTTTTCATAGAACTTAATGTTAATAGACAGAAAACAAAAATAATTTCTTCATTATATTGGCATATAAACCACACATGCTTCCATTCATTAGAGTTAGAGAATTTTTTTCTTCAGCCTTGAAAAACAAGGGTTTCGCAACATTTTCTTCAGCCTCGTGTTACTAAACAGGGGGACTCCCTCGTCTGCACATAATAACATAGCCTCGCACCTAGAATCCATATGTTATTTTGTCAGTAGGAAATTAAATACATGATATCAAAATAAAAGTAAATATTTTGTTGTCAACTATAGTACATAGATTGAAGTTTCTGAAATGTGTAATGGAAGAAAATTAAAACCATTTACTAGCCAATGTATTTAGTACTCTATTTTATATTCCACCACCAGTAGACTGGTTTTCTGGCTATACAATAATTAGTGGTCCGATACTTAAAACAACACTCTCTTAGAATGGTAACATCTGCGAATTGTATACTGCCAGGAGCCTAACTGGAACATGTTTAGGTGCTGTTTTAGAAGAGAAGCAGGATCTACATCAGATATATACCACATGTGCAGATTTCTCCGCATTATTCGTACTTTTTTCATAGTTGATGATACGAGGACGGATAAAGCAGAAGTGAGGAGATTTCTCCATGATCAAAATTTACAATAATAAATTGACTATTTCTGTCCAGTTCAAGCATCTCTGCTTACTTCTGTTTTCAAAAATTTCTCTTGTATTTGACTATACTGCAAATTGGAGGATTAGTTACAGACACATACTAAGGAAATTATAGGTTACTTTAATTTTTGGGTAATACTTTTAACACTTTCTTCAGTATGTCCCCTTCAATTCTTATTGTATTCACTAATTGCGGATAAAAAGTATCGACTTATTGCAAACACTGTCTGGTCACCCTGCAGATAATATATTGGTATATTGAAATTTGATGAAGGCTAACCAATTCGTGTTGGGATGATGAATGTAATAGAAAACAAGTTCATAAAAAAGATTTATGTGAAATGTGTGAAAAAGAGAATTCCTATGACACTAAGAAATTAAAAGTTTGCTGCAGTGTTGTGGTAATATATCAACAGTCTGCGCGCCAGACATGTGCTGCAAACTGCCACCAGTGCATCACTTTTAGCGCAATGTGTGTGGGTGTGTGTTTGTGTGCGTGTGTGTGTGCAAATGTTACCTAATTCTAATATATACGGGAACGAAAACTTAAAGTCCACGTCATATTCAGATTTATGATTGCATATTTTGGATATTGCACGAAATATAATCTGGACACAATGATTCGATTGTGGGGCTAGTATACTATTCCTATTGGTTGATGTTCCTGTTTCCACTGAAATCACATATGTACAAACTTATTCCTCAAAGCTACAAATATTGTGATTAAAAATATTTATAGCAGGAAATTTGCAGCAAAGCGAACGAATGAGATGTAAACTATTGCTGAAAACTTTAATTATATTAAAAGTTAAAGGTTCGTTTTCTTCAAACCTTCCATCTTGAGTTTGTAACTATCTGCGGAGGAATTTCAATTTTTCCTTTTTCACAATACTTATCATTTGCTAAATATATGTATTGGAAAGATGTGGCTTTTTTTTAGTACAAATATACCTATTGTCTCTTTTTATAATTACCTGTATACTATTCAGTTTTGAAACAGCTGAGGGACTGTAATAGGTACCTCAGGGAAACATTTTATCGCACGATGTTCCTTAAAGGCTCTTTTCTTGACTGTGTGACTTGTTTGGTCGGTAACAGAGAAATGTAAATGTTTGACATAGCTACCATCCTAATTCAGGCACACAGTTCAAAATAAGACCGCGTCATAGCATATATACCTTTACTTTGTATTAGAAGGGGAATTGCTTTATGCAGGAAAGAATAGGTTCCTTGGTCTGTCTTTACCCTCAATGGGGCCCAGACCCTGGGTTCATAACTAGAAAACCACTCAGCACTTGTCTATAACCATACATATTTTCTCTGTATCAAAAGTCCAAGACATTTAAGCAGCCAACATTGGCCTCTAGATCTTTCGATACCTATATCTCTGGGGACTTGCCTCTGTGTCATATCTATATACACATACATACACACATCTATACCCTTACTTGGCATCAAAAGGGGAGACCATAGGTGAGCAACAGACAGGCGGTAAGCTGAGGCCGACAAAAAAGGCGAGACAGTGTTCCACGGAACTGTTGTATATTTATTTATTATACATCTATCAATTTTTTTACTCAAGAAAGAGCCAGAATTTTACTGTAATTTCCTGGAAGTCTGAAAATTATACTCTCGTTTGCCGATTCGGTGTCACCATCCTCTCAAACGAAGCTGGAACAACTTTTTTCTCGATGTTTCCCAGGTTACAACTAAACAAGCGTGAACAACTATGCCGTGGCCTCACTTGACATGCAAAAGGAAATGAGTAACATCCTCTGTAACAATTCTGTGTCATCAAGTTCCAACAATTTGTCCAATCCCGTTGTAAATAACTGTCAAAATAATGCTGTTATTCCCACGCCAAGTCCTCATCGGAGCCTCTCACACCACTTTTAGCCTGGCCTCGGAGAGAAACTTTCAGAGTCAAGTCATTCATCTGTCATATCTTCCGCGATGCCAAATGTTAGAACTGCACAATAACTATAAATCACGTACATGGGTCTGCTGCCCACTTGCGTCTAAGAATTTCTGTTACTAACAGTGATCGTAGTGAAAATGAGTGACTGTTGTTTCACGCGTTTCATTCATAAACTGCAATATTCATTCGCATATCAGCTGATCAATATTTAATTCGGTTCATGATTTAGAATGAAGTTTATATTAAAAGGTTGAAATGTTAGCAATTTCCTTTATTTCAGTTAAGTATGGTGATTTTCTTAAATTATCTGAAAATTGCAAGGTATATAACAAAAATATAATTATCAGAGTAATTCGATCTTGATTGCTAGATCACGTCTTGTTGTCAGCATCAGAAAATCCGATCATGACTCGACGCTTCGCATCTCGTAATTATCATGATTTTCTGATGCTGACAACTCGACGTGATCCAGCAATCAAGATCGTATTACTATGATAATGATATATATTTATTTGCAAGTATTTTCAGTGATACTTACGAGAACAAGTAAGACTGATCTAGCTAGTTATGATCGCATAACTCGTATATTGGTCCTTGAATGACCTTCATACCTTAATCCTTGACTCGTCTCGCAAGGTTCTTTCCAACTGTCAGACTAATATTATAGATTAATGTCTTTGACAAAAAGTCAAAACATGCGTTTATTTGTTGAAAAATTTCAATTCACAATTTTGCTAGAAGTTTCTGTGCATTTTTCATAAATCATATCGACTTATTCATAAACAAAATGTACACAAAATATACACAAAATTCTCCTCTCAAGATGTTTGCGTTATACATATACTGGGTGATACTACTTTCCTGCCTGTCAAAGGCAGCATACCGTTTAACTTTGCCATAATGCCGACCTCACTGCAAATATCTCTATATTATAGAACTTGTCGTTCATTCCGACTCACGTACTTCTGTTATTTTTTTATTCCTTGTCAGCCATGAGCAAGCCACTGTACTGTAAGAGCCCCGGAGTACTTAGCTTGGCAACCCTATTTACGGGTTGGTTTGAGCAACAAAATGGCGGAGGCTAAAGAACATCAAGTGGTGACCATTGATGACATGTAACCGATCGATTATGAGTTGAGAAAATGTGTCAGTTTGTCAGAGAATAACAGTGCATCGTTCGAGAAGTTTTAGTTCGGTGTGAAATGACCTGCCTTTGAAATCTTTGGCTACAATTTGTTGTGAAAATACCGATAGAGACCCCAGCGTACAAGAAGATAAAACATTTTCTTATATTTTTATGTTTTTGAAAAAGAGATCTATGTCTAAGACCTCTCGATTTGACAATTTTAAACTTCACCCGACACATAGTGACCAGATATACATTTTCAGTTCAAGTCATGTATGTGTAAATGATAGACGCAACACGAAGTTTTAGCTCAGCGGTGACCGGGTTGGTCCCACCTCGTGTAATATTAGGCAGCGGATTGGTCCGAGTAAGGATACGGATTGATATTGGTGGTTACAATATTTTTTCATTTCAGAAAAGTACGTTTTTATAATAGATTATTTCTGCCATTGAAGATCGATTTAAATGAACTTTGTACATATTTCCTTTGTGAATTTATGAATATGTATAATAATCTATATATGATGTATGCAGTTTTTTAAATTCTAGAATGGCAAACAACCAAGTTGATGCTCTTGAAGAAGATTTCCACACCCTCGATACTGGCTCAGAAGATGGCTTTTTATTCTTTTGTGAACAATGCCAGTACAGTAAAGGCTCATGCATGTTGTGTAGAATGTTGTTTTAAATAAAGTTCATATTGAAAATCTGTTTACATCTCATTATTTGCATTTCCGTAAATATTAGAAACTATTATCTTTCTTAATCGCATTTCAAGCAACTTCCAAGACATATATTTAATGCATTTCAAGCAACTTCCAAGACATATATTTAATGTATTTCAAGCAACTTCCAAGACATATATTTTAATGCATTTCAAGCAACTTCCAAGACATATATTTAATGCATTTCAAGCAACTTCCAAGACATATATTTTAATGCATTTCAAGCAACTTCCAAGACATATATTTTAATGCATGTCAAGCAACTTCCAAGACATATATTTAATGCAGTTCAAACAACTTCCAATACATATATTTAATGCATTTAAAGCAACTTCCAAGACATATATTTAATGCATTTCAAGCAACTTCCAAGACATATATTTAATGCATTTCAAGCACCTGTTAGCACTAATGTTCAAACACAAATCAAGATTAAAAGCAAAACAAATTTTATGGTGGCACAGATAAATTATTTATGAATTAACAACAACTTTCTTAATTCCTTGTAGCAAAAAAAAGCAATATTATTTTGTATACAAACTAACAAAAAAGGAACAATTAACCAAGCTAAAAAAACAAGGAGTTTTATTAGTGCTATTTTACCATACTAGATGCCATGCGTTGAATTCGGATTAAGTTTATCACAGTATCAAAAAGATAAAGTACACCATTATGCAAATGAAAAACCGCCACAACGAATAGCTTTAACATTAGAACCGTCACAATTACATGGGAGTGATAAAGTGATGATGACAAAAGCATAAATAAATTGTATTATGAAAGCAAACCCCAAGAATGTGTGTTTAGATTTGAGATTTTGACGTGCACAGTTAAAACAAAACAAGCAAGGTGAGTTTATTGGCCCATGCTTGCTGGTATTGCTGGAAGTCTATTATCGGATATATTAGGAGATATAAGCGGATGATTAATATTACCAGGGACACGTGGTGATGTTTTTTGTTTTGTTTTTAAATCAGTCAAAGGTCTTTTTTTTAAAACCAGAAACAATACCCCCATTCATAAAAAAGATAGAGCGTCTTACAAATTTACAGATTTAACAAATTATTAACAATTTTAGTGGTATGCTGCCAAAAAATAAAACCAAATGAAAGCATGATTGTAAATATCAAAGACTATTCTGAAGGAAATAGTATACCCATTGGGTTGCTATTCATAATGACAATAAAATTAACGATACTGAATACTTTCGTAGATTTGGCTTACCACTTACCATAGTAAAAAAAGAAAATGATCACTTTGTTCATGCAAAGCATTATAGCGATTCTGTTTTTTAAAGCGTAAAATCAAGATGCAAAATAGGTAATATGCTATAAATTTCACGTAAAAAAAAAAAAAGAAAAAGGATATACTCCCACCTGGAGTGAATAATTGTTTAAAATAAAATTGTCGGGTATACAAACCCAGTTGTGTTCGAAATAGAAGATTTAAATTACAAAAAAATTAAAAGAACGTTTTACGAACAAGAACTACAAAGTGCAACTCATACTGTATTTAGAATTCAATAGAATATTAAAACGTGATCATAAAAAAGAAATTAGCATATGTAAAATGGAAAGGTTGCGAACCTGAATGTATTTTATTGGTACCCTTTAAATATATGCAGAGTTAAATATTCATCTATTTTGTTGACATCTACAGTAATATTTTGTAAACTTAATTTATCTCCATACTATGTCTATAACACAAAAATAAAATATCTCTTCGGAATTATTTTATTTTAATACACATTAAAAGAAATAAAAATAATTTTAAAATTGCAATGTTTTTTTGCTGCATTTGAGTAATACTATAAGTCTGCATTGTGATCTATCATCACCTGTAAAATATTCATCCAAAAATTTAATACAATATATATATATATATATATATATATATATATATATATATATATATATATATATATATATATATAAATTATTTAAATTCGAAAATTTCAAAAACCAAAAATATATTTAAAAATATAAATAATAACAAATTATTTCAATGAAAAAATTTAACAAATTAAAATTTTTTTTTTTAAACATGTGTCTAAATTCCCTACAAAAATCTACCTAAGAAATTCCGCAAGCAAAATGATCCAGAATTGCCATTTTATACACAACCAATTCTTGCTTTTTTAGACCGTCCACTTTAAAATTTCTCTCTCTCTCTCTCTCTCTCTCTCTCTCTCTCTCTCTCTCTCTCTCCAAACATACTCACATAAAGAAATATTCAAATATATATTCAGAGCGTACTTATGTTTACTCGTAATGGTAATGATCGCTTCGGGTGATTATTGATTATTGATTACATAGACAGTTTATATTGTATTTCAATGCAAAGTGTAATAAGAAGTTTAGAAGTGCCCATGACTTCGCAGCCTTTCCCAGTGTCTCAATTCATGTCTACCAAGGCAGACAGTGTTCTGTTAAAGATTTACAACGCTATTTGCCAGATCGGGTAACTGAAGGATAGATTGCAGACGTGTATTTATTTAATTTCGACAATTTCAAACAATTTCAGACTTGATTTATATCACATTTCGGTTACCTGATTGTGTGACTTTATTTCTGGCAATAGACTGTTAGTTCAAAACCTTTTGTAAAGAAATATTTGCATTTACTAAGCATTTTCCTCACATAACACGTGAAACGAAAATATCGTTAATTTACTGATAAATGCGTTTGGTCACGCACTGACCGCATCAATTACCTCATAATATCTTCACTGACACTAGGCCTACTTTGGGATATATAGACTAGTACATTTTATTTTATTCAAAGAAGTGTGAAAATGTCATATATATATATATATATATATATATATATATATATATATATATGTGTGTGTGTGTGTGTGTGTGTGTTTGTGTGTGTGCTTTCATGTAACAAAGTAGTGTTTTTATTATATCTCACTGCTTGAATCTTTGTATTTGATTCTGTTCGCCCTGTCCGTAGGTCTGTTCATACGTTAGTAGGTCCAAGTCGGGCTTTCCTGTAGCACCTACCATCAGGGAACGGAGACAGGGGGAGGGGCGGGGGGGGGGGACTGGAATGAGATAAATGAAATGTGGTAAGCTTCTTCATGTGCATAAAATACTTAACCTGATCTGATAAGACTTTTCGCCATTCAAACGATTTTTGCATTCTTTAAATCATGTTTTTCTAAGATTAGAAAGTAATTTTGAGCACTTTTTGAATTTACCCTTTGTTGTTGAAACCTTGTTATGAGGATTTAAAGAAATACATATGCACACAACAAATCTAATTTCTCGTCTTCAATTGGTTTTTGCCTAAGTAGGCTTTTATAAAAATAAAAAATCAAAGTCCAAAAATTATACAAAATGCACTAATGAAAACAGAAAAAGGAAAAATTATTGTAACGACCTAAAGATCAAATAAGGTCATCTACATATGAATACAAATATGTTGTGTTAGCAAGGTGCTATAATGGCATGAAAATCTAATAAGGTCATCAACATTTGCATTCATACATGCATACCAAGCGGTTTTGTTGAATCGTGCTACAAAGGTTTCAAAAAAAAAAAGCTACAAAATGTATTTTCAAAAAAGAAATACTAGTAAATGAAAAGTTACTCTAATGGCCTCAAAGTCTATTCAAGTCATTTGCATACGAATATAAATAAGTCTACTGAATTTCATTTGTCTACCTCAAGTGGTTTTTGCTTCATCTTGCTAACAAGGTTTGAGTTGTAAAAATATAACAACGTGAAAAAATTGAAACTATGCTGTAATGACCTGAAAATCAAATCAGGTCATCTACGTATGCATACAAGTATGCTAGCCAACTTTCGTTTGTCAACGTTGAGTGCCTTTGCGCAATGTTGCTAATAATCTTCTCTGGAAAAATGGACGCATGTTCGAAAGGATGGACGTACCGAAGTACGGACGTGTGGACGGGCAGGATCAAATCGAGATGCTTCCTCTGCAAGCAGTGCAGGTATAAAGAAAAGGATTGACGATGTCAATGTAATTCGGTATTTTTTTTATGCACATGTACCTAACCCGAACAAGCGACATTCTCATTTCGTTGTCTTGACAAGTTTTATCAGTGGAGGGCATACGTGTTTTACAAACACAAATCTAGTTTCTACAGTTTAAGTCTTGTAATGAATTTTTAAAAATGTATATAGAAAAGGAGATGAAATAAAAAGGAAGATAAAGCTACACATTGTCTATTTAAATGAATGTAAGCATAAAGTTGGAGACATTAACCTAACAGCGTATCGAATTTATTTCTTTGAAAGTAAGTATTTTAAGTAAAAGAGAAGACAAAAAACCCCGACAAAATACATACTTTTTCCTTTTTATAGAAACAACGAACGTTACCACAAATATGAATTATGCAGAGTAATTAACCAACTTAATTCTCTGTGTATGTATATATATATATATATATATATATATATATATATATATATATATATATATATATATATGTGTGTGTGTGTGTGTGAGAGAGAGAGAGAGAGAGATGATCCCCGAATTGAAAGAAATGGATCCGTATCACATACCACTGAATTGGAATTAAAAAGTTGACAAGTCAATTAAAAATTCGTTACTTGGTTTTTGTAATGCGAATGAAATACTTCAGAATAGGGTAGATGGTGTAGGGGATTGCAACAAGGTCACAGTACAATTTACCTTGTGTAATAGTGAACTCTTATGGATTGATTGTAATAGATTATGGATTGATTGTAATAGATTATGGATTGATTGTAATAGTGAACTCTTATGGATTGTTTGTTGGAAACGACAGACTGAGAAGCCAGAGCATGCTAATATTTTGGAAGAAATAAAAGTCGATAAAACAGCGAAGTGGCTAGATAAACATTTGAAATAGAGAAATAAAGAAGTCTATCAGAGCCGTTTACTTCAGAATTTTTTAAAATTATAAATATAAATAAATATATATATATATATATATATATATATATATATATATATATATATATATATATATATATATTCAATATTCATGGACTTGTGGTGGCTCGGTATTCTCTCTCTCTCTCTCTCTCACACACAGACACACACACACACACACACACACACACACACACACACACACACACACACACATACAGTACCTTCTTTAATCAGAAATTTTACCTAGTAATTACGTATACGTCCCTGACAAAAGAAGAGCTTACGAAAGAGATTTTGTTTGACGTACGAAATGTTTTTACGGATATGTTCATGAAACGCACTTACGAAATACCACAACATTTTCTTACGCTTAAACTTACAAACATTTTCCGCGTCAACTTCCATTTTTTTCGTGAAACTGGACTCTGTGGAAAGATCTTGAGATAGTGATCTCTATTTAAAATAGTCCTCACATTTAGTTATTTCTTGATATAATGATTGACCTCTCTCTAACCTCCCTCCCCTCCCCAGCCAAAAAAAAAAAAAAATGAAAAGAACATACACACACACACACACACACACACACATATATATATATATATATATATATATATATATATATATATATATATATATATATATATATATATATATATATATATATGTGTGTGTGTGTGTGTGTGTGTGTGTGTGTGTGTCTGTGTCTGTGTCTGTGTCTGTGTGTGTGTGTGTGGCTGAAGAACTTTATTCTCTGACAAACACATTATAAAGCAATATTAGTGTTTACCCCACATTCTTGATTATAGTGAGGGACCACTTTAGGCTGAAGATCAATGGTAAGCTTATTTAGCTGATTAAATATGGTGAAGTAGACCTATCGAGAATATCGTCAATCAATATTTGCCCATCTAAGATCCCTGAGGACCCCTGACCAGCTGACAATATTGAGTGCCTCCCTCATAAATGGGTATAATCTCACTGCGGTAAAATGTGCAACACGTGCGAAGCACGGGCTGCTCATTGTATACAGTATAAGAAGCTGATTTTGTACAATTTACGAGCAGATTTTAAAATGGCATGGAGTCTATATCTAGGGACAGTTGACGATGCCTTGGCAGAACGCCTCTAGGGAGTCGATCTGCACAAAGGATTGGGGCAGCGTATTCCATAATCTAGCAACACTTGGGAACAAGGAGTATTAGTATGTCTGGATTCTGGCATGTGGTTGGAGGAACTTTATGTTGTGTTTTCTTCTGTGGCATCCAGCAGGAACCAAGCATTGGTTGGCAGGAATATCCACTAGATGGTTGAATATAATGTGGACCATTGTAACTTTGCATCTGGCCCGACGGGTGCGCGGCTCTTCCCATATCGATATCTGTAACACGTCTATCAAACGGCAAGTTTGGCTGAAACCAGGCGGCCCTTTTTGATACTTTCTTTATAGTCTCAATTCTGCGCGGTGTATAATGGTCTCAGGCAGTTGAAGCGTATTTCAAAACTGGACGAACAAAGGTCTTGTAAGCTTGAGCTTTGACCTCTGGAGGACATATCCTGATGTTGCGACTCAGGTCTACGTTTGAGTTCCAAGACATGCTTTTTTTATTGATGGTGACTTCCTGATACTTGGCATCATTAACTCTACCTAGAGTAAGACCATGGATGGAATAGTCGTATTTTAAGTGATTCCTGCAGTTGGTGATGCAGGGCTTGAAATTAACGCTAATCCGCTAACCCGAGGTCAGTGATTTAGCCTACGAATAACTAAGACCCCAGCCGTCCCTAATCCGCTAACAAGTGGTCTGGTGTCGGATGTATCAATTAAAACGTGAGACGCCATTCCATTTCATGGTTAATTTATTTTTTGTTTTCGGTTAATTCAACACCTTCCAACATCCTGCACTTGACGATGTACAATAAATGCCCGCATTGGAAAGTTTACAGGTGTTATTCCACGCATTCAGTAAATTAAGGTGATTATTGTCAAAATAGTGTTCATGTATGTGGAAATAGGCTGGTGTAGTGGACCCAAACACTGATTTCCGTACGTATGATAACAAAAGATTTTGGGTATCAGGCTAGTACTGACCAATCGGAAAAGGTCGCTTTGGGTGACTCAACGAATAATCCAGAATTGTACGGAATAATATGCTTTAATATTTATATCGTACATGCCAAATATACAATGCATTGTGACAATTGGAAATATGTGGAAAATTTTTGCAAGGTGCGCACCTGCCACCAAAACGTCAGAAATTAGATGATGACAAGAGATCGTAAATATGATCCATAGAAGAGAGCTAGAAAGTACCAGAAATCCTGAGAAAATCCATGCGAATGACTGAAGTATGACACAAGAAAGGCTGTGATGTTGTGCACATTCTGAACAGAGTATTCGGAAAAATACGAAAGTGCGCGGGGTAGTTCATTCGTTGATGGGTGTAAAAATTTTCGTGAATCGTCCCTGGAACCACACTAATGATTGTGCTTCTTAACTTCACAGACATTAAGGATTGTAACCCAAGAGATCCCATCAAGCTGTGGCATGCTGCTGGACCAAGAAACAGAAGGCCAGAGACAAGGGCCTTATGGACCTAAATCTGATGATGAATCAGATACAGAAAATGAATATGAATTTTCAACTTTGAATGAGTCTTGTTTGTGAAATACAGTTTTTATTGCTTTAGGTTGATCATAATGAATAATAAATGTTCTATTAGAAACTGAACTGACCTCTGCTTAATTTTAGCAGGATCAGTGAAATTTAGGAAGTATCAGTAAACATTTTATTATCGTCATCCTGTGAGCTAGTAAAAAGTAGTCCTAAAATCAAACCCAGGTGATGGCAAGTACCTCGCACTTGTCTTAATTTAAATTCATCTGCCACGTTCTTTCACAAAGTTGGAAATTGACAAGATTCTTCTGCAGAGACATACCATTTTCTGTTTTTGATTTAACATTTCGGTATTAGAGACAGTTATCAGGAAAAAGCCTGGGATTGGACACAATTTGGCAAATCATTTATGTACACCAATGCAAGAAGTGGTCCAAGTACGGTACCTTAAGGGGTACACCTGAGGAAACATTTCAGGATGTTGATGACTTGCCATCAAGCACTGCTTCTTGTAATCTGCTGGACAGAACGTTCCCAATCCAGATTAGGATGTTGTCTCTCACTCCAAATGGTGATGTTCTAGTAAGTGCCGTTGATATGGAACCTTGTCTAAGCCTTTGGTCAAATCTAAGAGAATGGAGTGCATTTGCTCACAATTGAGTCCTGTGGTTAGGTCTTGATTAGAAAGAATGAGCTCAGTTTCTCTTGATCGTTGGTTGTGGACGCCATGTTGTTGTTCAGATACGAATCCTGGATGTTTTGGTTTTCCAAATGTGTGATAATCGAACTATGAATTATGTGGTTAATTACTTTGCAACAGATTGATGTCAATGAAACGGGACGGTAGTTGCATGGATTTCCTCTGACATCTTTCTTAAATACCCAGGCAACCTGTGCCTTTTTCAGTTATTTAGAACCACGCATTGGTTGATGGATGCTTGTAGGATGTGAGTGAGTGCATTAGCGAGCTGGGTTGCCGTTGCAGGCAGTAGTGAACCGGGAGTATTGTCTGGACCAGCGAAGTGACTGGGATTTATATCCTTGAGAAGCTCATTAACACCATTTATGGATACTGTATAAGGAGATATATCGGGAGTAGAGCTAAGTCTAAGGCCTGGCATGTTATTTGCGTCTTCACTGGTGAACACTGAGGCAAACAGCTTTGTTAAATATCTGCCTCGATTGCACTGTCACTAAATGTAAAGCCATCTCTCGTCAAAGGTCAGACTCAGCAGCGGTTATTCCTTTTGTATTTGATAACGTTCCAGCACGTTTTACAGCTGGAGTCTTCGCTGCAGATGATGCAGTTTACATATTTGTCATGCGTACTCCTGCATTCTTCTTGCGTCTTGCGCTTTAGAGATTTGTAGTGATTTCAAATCACTTTTAGTTTGGTAGATGTAGCGCGTTTTAGCTTTTTTGCTTCTGCTCTAGTGATCCATGACTGGCTAATGCTTTCGAACGTGGTCATAGTATGGACATGTGATTTCAGAAGGTATGTACACCAATGTTAGACGATAAACTTAATTTGATGCTGAAGACGTATGCATAGGCTGCATACCTAATGCTTTCCAGTTTAATCTTCTTCCACATATATACCTTCCGCTTTACTGGTTTTTGTCACTGAATGGCGATGTTCGAGTCTATGAAGGTGACTTCGTGGTCACTTACGATAGGTAGTGGTTCACAGCGATTTACGAATGAGGGTCGATTTGTGATCACCTATCTGCTTGTTTGTCCAAGTCTTTGCTAACTTGGCTGTGAAATTGGACATTTTGTTTTGAGATAAATAATATACCGGATTACAAATTTAGTTTGCTAGAAATTTTTTTTTTTTTTTTTTGGGGGGGGG
This sequence comes from Margaritifera margaritifera, assembly GCA_029931535.1. NCBI lineage: Eukaryota > Metazoa > Mollusca > Bivalvia > Unionida > Margaritiferidae > Margaritifera > Margaritifera margaritifera. Next base: position 2,629,835 of record JAQPZY010001612.1, on the reverse strand, counting down.
CCTAATTTTATTAAATCAGTCGGTATACACAGATTGGGTATGATACCTTGAGTATGATGTCGTATAAGGCAATTCCATTGTAATAAGAAACCGCCCCTTTAAGCTGTAAAAATAAATGAATTACAGTATGTAGCAACGACGTTATATTTACATAATTCATTTACTTTTTCAAAGATATTGTTTTTACATATTTCTTTTAGTTTCACATATTTAGTCCATTGTAACGTCTGATTCGAGATATCCTACACGATATTTACACAGCGGTTCTCTTGAATGTGTGCAATTTCTTTTTACAAGACAATTATTGCTTTAACAAAAAAAGCCGATATGCTAATGAGTATTCGTAGGAGTAGCACGGACAATAGGTCGAATGATACTATAACATGGCTTTAATATGTCTCCAACATTATCTGCAGGGTGACCAGACAGAGTTTGCACAAAAATTCCTTACTTTTATCCGCAATTAGTGGATACAATATAAAAATGGTAACATCTGCTAATTTTATACTGCTAGGAGTGTTAGTTTAACATTTCTCGGTGCTCTTTTAGAAGAGAAGCAGAGATCTTCATCAGACATATGCTGACCACATATGCAGATTTTTCAGCATTATTCGTATTTTTCTTCATAGTTGAGAATATGAGGACGGATAAAGCAGAAGTACGGAGTTTTCCAATGATCGAAATTTATAATAATAAATAGACTATTTCTGGCGAGTTTAAACATCTCTGCCTAATTCCGTTTTCAGAATTTTTCTGGCATTTGAATATGCTGCAAATTAGAGGATTTAATTACAGACATATACCATGGAAATGATATGTTACTTTCATTTTTTGTAATACTTCTTACAATTTCTTCAGTACTTTCCCATAAATTCCTATTTATCCACAAACTGGGGATAAAAGAAAGGACTTATTGCAAACTCTGTCTGGTCACGCTGTAGATAATGTATTTGTATTTGAAATTTCATGAAGACAAAACAATTCGTGGTGGGTCGATGAATATACTAGAATGCAAACAAATTCACAAAAATGATTTCAGTGAAATGTTTGACAAAATTAATACCTATAACGCAAAGAAATGAAACATTTGCTGCAATGTTGTGGAAATATATCAACTGTCTGTGTGCTAGAAGAGTGCTGGAATCTGCCACACTTTTAGCGCAATCTGTGTTTGTGTGGGCGCTCGTGTGTGTGTGTATGTCTGTCAGTGTGCAAAATTATCTTTCATATTTGCAATTACAACCGTTTGTGCGATAATTGATTTTCTTTACGATTCTGCTTCATTTACTATTTTACGTAATTTGAATATATGCGAGAACTAAAACTTGAAGTCCACAACACAGTCAGAATTTACGATTGTATATTTTGGATACTACACAAAAGTTAATCTGGACACAATTATTCGATAGGGGGACTATTATATTGTTCCTACCTGTTGATATTCGTGTTTCCACTGAAATTACATATTTATACAATAAATCGTCAAAGCTACAAATATTGTGATTCAAAATTTTATGAAAGGAAATTTGCAGCCAAGCGACCAAATGACATGTAAATTGTCTTAAAATCTCTAACTATATTCAAAGCTAAAATTTTGTTTCTTCAAGCCTTCCATCTCGAGGTTGTAACTATCTTGAGGATTTTCGTTTTTTTTTTCTTCTTCCTTTTTCTAAATAATTTTCATTTGCTAAATATATGTATTGAAAAGATGCGATTTTGGTTAAAACAAGTCTAGCTTTTGTATCTTTTTGCAATTAACTATATGTTGTTCAGATACGAAACAGATGAGGGACTGTTACAGTTGCCGCACGTGAAATATTTTATCGCGTGATGCTCCTTAAAAGCTCTTAATCCTGATCGTGTGACTTGTTTTGTCGGTAACAAGAAATGTAAATGTTTGACAGAGCTGCCATCGAAACTCAGGCACACAATTCAAAATAAGAATGCATCATAGTATATATACCTTTACCTGGTATTTGAAGGGGAATTGCTTTATGCAGGAAAGAATAGGTTCCTTGGTCTGTCTTTACCTTCCCTGGGGCCCTGCTCCTGGGTTCATAATTAGGAGACCATTGAGATCCCCCTCTGTAACAAATGTCCGACCATATATATTTTCTCTGCATGAAAAGGTCAAGTCATTTAACCAGCCAGCATCGTCTTTCGATACCCACACCCCTGTACCCCTGTGGACTTGCCCCTATGTCGTGTATATATATATATATATATATATATATATATATATATATATATATATATATATATATATATATATATATACATGCATACACACATACGTACCCTTACTTGGCATAAAGAGGGGATAATAGTAAGCAACAGAGAGGCGGTAAGCTGAGGCCAAAAAAGGAGGGAGAAAGAGAGAGGTCCACGGAACCCTTGTATGTTTATTTATTTGCAAATATTATTCCAGTGATACTTTGGAGAGCAAGCAAATACTGTTCTAACTAGTCATGATCTCATAACTCGTATATTAGTCCTCGAATACTCTTTATACCTTATACCTTAATCCTTGACTCGTCTCGCTAGGTACATTCAAACTTTCAGACTAATATTATATATAGATGTCTTTAACAAAAAGGCAAAATATTTGTTTATTTCAAATTCGTTTGAAACAGGTAGAAATGTTAAAAATTGCAAATCACCATTTTGTTACAAGTTTCTGTGCATTTTTCATCGATTTATTCAGAAACAAATTGACTCATTTGACGCGTTTGACACAAAATTCTGCACTTAAGAAGTTTAAGGTATACGGCGTGATATTTGCTTTCTTGCGTGACAAAGGCAAAATACCATGAAATTTGGCCATAATGCCGACCTCGCTGCAAATATCGCTATATTATAGAACCTGCAGTTCATTCCGACTTTTGTACTTCTTTTTATTTCTTTTCTTTTTCAGCCATGAGCAAACCACTGCACTGTTATGGCCTCTGCGCACAGAGGTTGGTCAAGCGATTCCGAGGTGGTATGAGCAACAAAATGACGGAGGCTGAAGAACATTAAGTGGTGACCATTGACAAATTTAAGTTTTTACCGATAAGCGGTCGACGTTGAGATGAGAAAATGTGTCAGTTTGTCAGTTCGGTCTAAAATGGCCTGCCTTTGAAATCTTTGGCTACTATTTGTTATGAAAATACCGATTGAGACCCCAAAGAGCAAGATGAAACAACATTTGCATATATTTTGATGTTTTTGACAGAGAGATCTATGTCTAGTACCTCTTGATTTGACAATTTTAAACTTCCCCCAACCAACAGTGACCAGATATATATTTCCAATATAAGTCATAAGTATGCGAAAATGATAGGCAGCAGATTGGTCCGAGTAAGGATACGGATTGGTATTGGTGGTTGCAATATTTATTCACCTCAGAAAAGTATTTTTTTTTTATTATAATAGATCATTTATGATATTGAAGATAGATTTAAATGAACATTTTGTAAATATTTTCTTTGTGAATTTATGAATATGTAAAATAATCTATATATTATGTATGCGTCTTTTGTATGATGTATGCGTCTTTATATATGATGTATGCGTCTTTTTATATTTTAGAAGGATAAACAACCAAGTCGATGCCCTTGAAAAGTCTTTCCACGCCCTCGGTACTAACTCAGAAGAAGATGACTTATTCTCTTATGACCAATGCCAGCACAGGTGGCATTTGGGGCGGGTGGGGAGAAGAGGGGGGACGGGGGCGGGATTCTAGACTGCCGTCCCGCACCCCTATCCCCCACCTCCACCCCCAAAATAAGCGCGAAACAATCGAAACGTTTCCTAGAGTAAGTTTTATTTACAGTTAGATTATTAAAAGTATGCCATGGAAGAGTTTAAAATGCAGGAGTTTCTGGGGGCTTCGCCCCTGGGCCCACAGTAGGGATTTCATTCCGCATACACCTGCCTACTAGTTAACGCCCCCCCCCCCCCAAGCGATATCCCTGGATCTGCCCCTGATTATACGAACCTTGGACCTGAAAAGGCACATACCTGTAGTGTAGACATTTTCCTTTCTTGTTTGAATGTTGTTTTAAATAATAATAATAATAATAATAATAATAATAATAACTTTATTTTCTGAGGATAATACATTTAGTACAGAATCAACCAATCTTACATATATAGTCCTCAAATGATAGAATATGAAAACTATAAATGCAACGAATATGTATAAAGAAAACTCTTACTTCAGTGTCGAACATACTCGCATGTAGTTATCACACACACACACACACACACACACACACATATATATATATATATATATATATATATATATATATATATATTCATTCACTTATATACCGGTACCTTTCGCACACATACTTACATTTAATAGATATATACTTACATATGCACACACGCTAACACACATGCATATTCATGGCGACCAAACCCACAAACCGATCCCCGAGGAGACGAGATAGGAGCATTCGAGAGAGTTAGAACTAAATGGAGCATTCGAGATGTTCACAGAACACCCAAACACAAACACACACATTAGAGTAAAACAAACATAAGATATACCTGTGACTTTGGGACATAGGATAGTAATGGGGGTATGGAAGTTAGGTATCTCAATTTGTTTGATATATGGCATAATCAGCAAGAAGACATTTGTGAAGCGCATTCTTAAAAGCAGAGAGCGTTGTGGTTTTTAAAAAAATATTATTTGAAAAGATGTATTATATGGAGTCGTGTTGAATTTAGGCACAGATTCTGAACACAGATCTCGTAGTATAATATTATACGGAACAATATCAACACTCCTTCTTGGAATAAGACAAGAGATCCTCACATTGTGACTTGCTGAAATCGACCTAATGAGTGAATTGTATTGAGAGGAGAAGGTACTTAGATGCATGCGTTGATCGGCATTGTTCCCTCTGACATGTATGATTACTGTGCCAAAGTTAGTTAGATCCATTTTTTAAGTTCTTGTTTTAAAGAAAGTATAATGGCTATAGGGATAGTGCGTACAAATACATCAAGTTGTAAGCCATAAAACGTGATAGGTTTAAGAATTACCAATAACAACGGTCTTATACTCTGAGGGTAGTAGTTTATGATGCTCATTTTGCTAGTGTGGATTAAGTCCATCGTCATGCGCGACGTTGTTTTTAGGAGCTGACGCAGTAGTGGTGGGCAGTATTTTCGGCGATGAGAGTATACTAAAGTGATTAGTTTCAATCTCTTTTAAGTTTGTCTGTTATTGACTATGTTTTGTCCAAAATGTTTACAGTTTGTTTTTGATTTTTTCACAAGATTTGTTTTGATTTGTGTAACTGGAGAATAAATGTTTTCAAGATCCGTAGAGAAATTTTGATTTTGTAGCGAAATACTCTTGCTTAATGCAGTAAGCTAATCACTGATACTTTACATGTTGTGTTATGTATGATGTTTATATAATATTATAAATATTTTAGGAAATTATAAATGTTTCTTCACTTTAATATTTGCTTAAATCTTAATGTTTATCGGGAAAAACATGTTTAACTAGTGTCCTTGAATTAGGTTGTTTTGATCAATATGTTTTCTCAATTTGAAGGTCAAGGTTGATTTTTGTTTACAAGTAAAAATTCCATTAAGATGACTCATATTCTAGAACATTCTGTCATGTGACCAATCTTTATATATGCCATGTTTGGTGGACATTTATTCAGTTTTGACATTACCATCAGTCTTGTAAAGAGCTATTACAGTTGTGAAAATTCATTCCAAATTCTAAGAGAGGAATTATTTTAAATATTCATTGGATTATAACAGTGCTCATAAACTTTTGGATTTTGGATTTTTAATTGATGATTTTGGAATTTATGTGAACTTATTCAAAGATTTTGGAATACTTCATTTTGACATCAGCACATCAAGATTTCTAGTACATCAGGACTTTGGAGACCATTGGCACATCATAACATTCAAGGACACAGCCGTGAATTCGGAACATTCTATATTTAGGACTTGTGATTAGAACAATCATTCTTATTGGATTATTAGGATTTCAAAACACATTACTGTAAGTGACTTTTTGATTTTTCATTTTAATTATCTAGTAATAAATTGCTTGTTGATTTTTACTTGATTTGTTGGTTTCACTTTCTTTCTGTTACATTTTTCTTAGACCATAGAGTCGTAACAGTTGTCATTCAGGCTTTTTTTCCAAGGCAGTGATGGACTTCAGAATACCATTTGTGACCCAGGAGAGTTGCACGATTTCTTCTTTTATTGACTTTACAAAGGATGATAAATCTGTACAGTCAAAGCATTGCCAGGATGTAATTTGGTCTTCACTTTCGATCCCTACACAATCGCCATGGAACCAGACCATGCAAGAGTTGCATTGTATCATTAGAAGACCCGTAGAGCGTCTTCTGTATCACACTGGGTATTTTACATACGGTATTTTGTGGCTGTTTTCATTTCTTAAAGCAAAATAGTTCTTCCTTGTTGGACTGTCTTTTACAAAATCATTAAGAAAGATTTACCATAATAGTAGAATGGTGTACCTGGCACGTGCAATGTAAATAGAATGATGTGTCCGACAATATTGGACTGTGTTTCCCGTAGTATGCAAGACCAACTTATGATTAATAGGAGATTGACGAAGTAAAAGAAAAGTAGTGTACATGACAAGAATCTATTTTTATCGATGATGTCATGTTCTCTTTACGCTTTCTGTGCATGCATAGTCGGGAGGGAGGGGGATTAGCGGAAACAACAGTTATAAAGCAAAATGCATCCTCTAAAAGGAAACTAACAATAATTTGCTGCAAATAGATTGATCTTATTTGCTCCATGGACATCCTTGTGAGGTCAGGCCTAGAGTTTATAGTGTCTGCGCAAATACATCGGATACTTTATAGGATCGGCTCAGAACAGATTTGTGCACATTTTCATTATTAATATCAGCAGCTACAAAATAAATAAGGGTCGACACTTCAAGAGGCACTGCTCTATACATTTTCATAAATTTCACTTTGCATTTATTTTTTCTGTTTGATTTAAAATGGCGAAACGTCGTGAAAACAATATTGAATTCAATGTAAAAGGCTGAAAATCGCGTTTAAAGAAGGCCAAGCTAAGACGCACGTAGGGGTTTTCTGGACTAAATATAGAGCTTGCCTTCGAATACATGGTCATGTGGTGACTCAACGTGTAGTCTGAGGCGAAAACAGCAAGTAGACCTCGAGAGAGTGTATTTTGATATTTCACGTTAATTTCTGTGATAAAAATAGATTATTTACTACTGTCGCCGATAGGATGAAATCATTGTAATGCACATTCATGTATTATCCCAGGAGTAAAGCAGTTTTGACCTACTATTTAAGAGCAATTGATAAAACATGCCATTTGTTGTGTAATGGAATCGTGAATTTATATTCTCCTTGTCAATGTATTTACAGTTTACATTGCAGGCTATGTTGTTACTCTTTTTGGTAGTATTTTTGGACGTTTTACGTTGTTTACCCTTTCCTTGTTTATTTTGTTTTGTTTTGTCTTAGGATGATGTTTAATATTTGATGATACTTTCTTCTTCAGTTCAGTCAGACTAGTATCATTTGTGTTCTCACAGACGCTTCCTTCAACTGAGTTTTGAGACAGTGTTGGTTCAGTTATCTGGGTACTCACTTGCATGTGTAAGTTTAGAATGAAATAAGCTAGATTCAGACCCAAGTGAATGAGGTTAATAACTCAGGACGATATAAATAAAGTTGATACTCAAAATTAGTATACAGCTCAGCATTTGTCTTTCCATGAATATTAAAGACTATGATCTTTCTTAATTTGAACACTCAGATTCACCAGAGGGATCCATGGATTAATTTGTTTATTTCTTTTATTTTTATACATTACAAAATTCATTGTATATAAATCATTTCTAATAACAATTCAGCTATGTGCTCTCTCTCTCTCAATACATGTGTGTGTGTGTGTGTGTGTGTGTGTGTGTGTGTGTGTGTGTGTTATATGTGTGAAAGAAAAATTGAAAGTCGTATGACATACCCCCGGAAAGACAAGTTTTTTTAATGAGTAAAACATTTTATTTAAAGCATACGAATATTAAAATCACAGTATGAGTAATATTTATCTATTACTAAACTAATCCTGCATTAGTATATGGTTTGCTGTATGCAAACCTAAATAAACGGTAAACCGTGACTGCCAGTTATTATTTCAGGACCAGTCAATCAATACATAAAATATATACCAAAATTTTAATACCTATTCGAAGGAAGCAATATACTCGGAAATAATTATACTCAGGCACAATATACAAGTCCAATATTTTCGTCCGGTGAGACACATTCAACAACGCCGAACCATCCAGGACCACCCTGAATACGCAGCCATTTTCCTTGAAATATCCTGTTGCCAATAGTATACCTCATCGAAACTGCATTGTTCACAAATCTGAAACAAAAAACATCCATAAATAGGACGAGAAGAGATGTTGTCAAGAGGAAATCGGTCTTGTATATAAAATGATGAAATGCTGGCCAACTTTGAAAGTGGTCAATGATTCTATAACACTAGACAATTCACGTAATAAGTTTATTCAAATTTGTTTGTGTTCGTCATCGTTTAAGCCATCGGTAGATTGCACTGCCTCATCTTTATCAACTGTAGCTTGGGTATACACAATTTCGACAGAAATAGAGCAAGTGTTATAAGATTCTTTGCCTAAAGATGTCATGTTGGCTTCCTTTAGAATAGTACTTGAACACTGGGGGACTACAGTCACAGTTAGGTGATCCAGTTGCCTTACAAGAATCTTGAACGTATGATCAATCACCTGGGCAAACTGTCTCCTCGAAACTGCAACAGTAGCACCTGAACATTTTATTTAAATTTGAAATTAGAATATATACAATTTTGAAATTATGTGGAAAATAATGTTAAATATACGAATCATTTAATGTTTTCGACATTTTAAAAACGTAAATTAGACATCATAAATCAGTATGAGTACCACCGCATAAGTGTGTATAAAATTAAACATAAATTAGACATCATAAATCTGTATGAATACCACCGCATAAGTGTGTATAAAATTAAACATAAATTAGACATCATAAATCAGTATGAATACCGCCGCATAAGTGTGTATAAAAAGGTGCTAAGACTCGGACATTACAAATATAAAGAGATGACAATTTTGGGATTTGAAGTTCCCCGCACAATTCGTTTTTTTCCAAAACGATTAATTTTCACCGAAACTCAATGGGTGAAACATACTTTTTTTTCTTCTTTATGAAAAAGACCAACCCATACATGTTCTACTAAATCATTTTGACCAAAATCGTTGCCTCTGACGTGACCAACCTGTGAACACTAACATTGTAGAACAGGGGTGTCAAACTCATTTGCTATGGCGGGCCAGATTTGATATAAATAATAATAAATAATAATAAATAGTAATAAATAGTAGTAATAAATAGTAATAAATAATAATAAATAGTAATAAATAATAATAAATAATAATAATAAATAATGAGTCTGACACCCCTGTTGTAGAATGTACTTCAAATGGCTTGTTTTTTTTCGCAAGAATCCGTGTATGTAACCAATCTACTGGTGGGTGTTTGGAAAGAAAGGTTTTGAATCCCTGATGTCACAGTGGGGGGGGGGGGGGGGAACTGACCTACGTCTACACCAAGTTGGGGACAGGGGAGCGTGATCATAATTTTGTACAGTATTTTGTATAGTATTTTACGAAGATGAGTATAGATGACAGCGCATATTTCTAATGCTGAATGAAGTTCTGGAGATAGGGCGAAAGAGTCTAAAAGAGTGCAGATATTTTCAATAGCTTCCATATTTAATTTGAGTTATCATATGAAGCATTCATGCACCAACCTATGTTCAAATTATCTTCCTCCGTCGTTCCATCACCAGATATTGTCAGTATTTATTGCAAGTCCATTTTTGGGCAACACAGCGGTTGATAAATTATTAATACCGTTCACTAAATGTTCCATGGTTCGCACATATATTTTACGAATTTCTCATTTTATTTCTCAAAAACCATTATCCCAAATTTCTGAGCTGTTATGAAGTAACTTCTTGATTAGGATGAATATGAATATCGGTTTATCATTTCTAATCAACATTACAAGCAAAAGTGACGATTTTTTTTTTTTTTTTTTGGCTAACATGTATGCTTTCCTTGTGAAGTTAATGGCATTCCCGCTTGCGTATGTGATCGCTCCGTTGTTCTATAATCAGTATTTGTAAAGAAAGTTCACAGGAATGATTTTAGTATTTCGAAGTCATTCTGACCTAACATTTACTCCTGATCGTAGCTGATTCTTGATTTTGTTAGGCCGGCTATTTCTCTCTCTCTCTCTCTCTCTCTCTCTCTCTTTCTCTCTCTCTCTCTCTCTCTCTCTCTCTCTCTCTCTCTCTCTCTCTCCCCAAACATACATACATAAACAATTATCACATATACATGCGGTATGCACATATGTTTAGCTGAAATGATCGCTTCGTGTACGAAAATATTGATTACATAGACAGTTTATACTTTTTTAAAATGCAAAGTGCAATAAGGGACCGACCATTTAATTTCTCGGGGAGGGGAGGGGGCAGGCCTGGAATTTTCTTTCAAGCCTTTTTTGTTGTTGTTGTTGTTTTTTTCTTCCCTCAAGAAATTTTTTTTTAACGAATATAAGGGATATAATAGGGTTGTTTTTGCTATAAATTATTTTCAAGCTATTTGGGAGCCGGGTTTTTCCTTTTCTTCACCCCCCCCCCCACTTTCTTGAGTGTCTCAATTCAAGGCTAACAAATCAATCACTATTCTGTTAATGTTTTAAAACATTACTTTCATGATTGGAAAACTTTAGGGTACACCGTAGACGTGTATTTAATTTCGTCAATTTCAAACGTGCGCATAAAAAAATTTGATATTAGCACATTTCGGTTATTTGATTGTGTTACTTTATTTCTGGCAATAGAGTGCTCAAACATTTTGTGAAGAAATATTTACATCTGATAAGCATTTTCCTCACATAACATACGAAACGAAAACATCGTTAATTTACTGATAAATGCGTTTGGTCACGCACTGACCTCATCAAGCGCCTCATAATATTTTCACTGACACTAGGCCGACTTTTAGGATATATAGACTACAGATTTGTTGTCATTAAAAGAAGTGTGAAAATAAGTGTCACAGTAATATATATATATATATATATATATATATATATATATATATATATATATATATATATATGCTCTCATGTAACACAGTCGTGTTTTATTATATCTCACTGCCTGAATCTTTTTATTTGAACTTGCTTGTCCTGTTCGTCTGTCCGTCCACATGTTCGTAGGTCCAAATCAGGCACCCTGTAGTACCTACCATGAGGGAACTGGGTTGGGGGTTGGGTGGAACTGGACACAGCTAAATGAAATGTGGTAGGCTTGTTCCTGTGCATAAAAACGTAACCTGATCTGATAAGATGTTTCCGACATTCAAACGATTTTTGTATTCTTTAAATCATTTTTGCATTTTAGAATTTAATTTTGAGCACTTCTTGAATTTAGCCTTCTTGGTTGAAACCCTGTTATAAGGATTACAAAAAATAAAACAAACTATATATGCATTCAAACAGATTTATTTTGTCTACTTCAAGTGGTTTTTGCCTCATCGTGCTAACAAGTTTCTTATACATAAAAAAAATCGAAGTCCGAACATTAAAAAAATGCACTTAAGAAAGAAAAGAAGAAAAATAGTTGTAACCGCCTAAAGATCAAATAAAGTCATCTACATATAAATAACAATATGCTGTGTTTGAACATTGCTATAATAACATGATAATCTGATCAAGTCATCTACATTTGCATTCATACATGCATACCCAATTTCATTTGTCGACCTCAAGAGGTTTTGTTTAATCGTGCTAAAAAGGTTTTCGTCCAAATAGTTCAGAAAAATTAAAAAAAATTAATAAATAAAAAGTTGCTCTAATGGGCTAAAAATCTATTCGATTCATATACATATAAATTTGCATATTTAATTTCTACCTCAAGCGGATTTTGCCTAATCTTGCTAACAAGGTTTAGCAAAATAAAGTCCAAAACTGTGAACAAAAATTGAAACATTGCTGTAATGGCCTGAAAATCAAATCAGGTCATCTACGTATGCATACAGATATGCTAGCCAATTTTATTTGTCAACATTGAGTGCTTTTACGAGATACTGTTAATGATCTTCTCAGGATTAAAGGACGTATATACAGGACGATGGACGTACGACGTACGGACGTGTGGACGGATAGGATCAAATCAAGAGGCCCCCTCTGCAAGCAGTGCAGGTATAAGAAAAAGTATTATGTAATTCGGTGTTCTTGTTTCTAGGCACATGTACCTAACCCGAACAGCCTACATTACCATTGAGTTATTTTTATTAGTGGAGGGCATATGTGTTTTACGAACACATATCTAGTTTCTACAAAATGTATAGAGAATAGTGGATGAAATAAATAGGAAGATAAAGCGACTCATATTCTGTTTAAATGGATCTGAAGCTGAATGTTGGAGACATTCCCTAAAATCATGAAAGATTTGTAAGTAACGGAGTAACGGGGGAAAAACACAACAAAATACGTACTTTTTAATTTTTTAATTTATAGAAACAACGAACATTACAAATATGAATCACACATTGTGATTAACTGAATTTTGTTTTGGCGTTGAGATAATCTATTGTGTGTGAGTGAGTGTCTGTGTGTGTCTGAGAGAGAGAGAGAGAGAGAGAGAGAGAGAGAGAGAGAGAGAGAGAGAGAGAGAGAGAGAGATCTGAGATTTCGTTTTGGGACGATTCCCGACCTGAAAGAAATGGATCCATATCACATAGCACTGAATACAATGCAACTTTAGACGAGCCAAGGAGGATGGAAGTTATAGCTATCGAATAAAATGAAATATTTGTCAAAGTTTGGTCTTGCAATTAAAAAAGTTGAAACTAAAGTGAAATTGAAACCCAATTAAAAATTCGTTACTTAGCTTTTGCAATGCGAATGAAATAGTTCGGAATATGTTAGATGGTATAGGGGATTGCAACGCTGTCACATTACATATTAATTTGTGTAATAGTGAACTCTTCTGGTTCATATGTTGGAAACGACAGCCAGATGAACTCCAGTATGTTAATGTTTTTGAAGGAAATAAAAGTCGATAAACCAGCGAAGTAGTTAGATAACCATTTGAAATAGATAAATAAACAAGTCAACTTTAGCCTTTATCGACTTATGGCTCAGCAGTATTCTCTCTCTCTCTCTCTCTCTCTCTCTCTCTCTCTCTCTCTCTCTCTCTCTCTCTCTCTCTCTCTCTCTCTCTCTCACACACACACACACACACATACAGACACACTACATTCTTTAATCAGAAATAATACATTGGGCCTGGTTTTATTCAATATGGCTTATATGCCCGGCATTATTTTCCCAAAATTGTTTTGTAATCGTCGTTTTGTTGTCATCTTCGTTGTCATCGTCGTCGTCGTTTGTAAATCTGTCTTGCAGGTGCCCTATAACATTTTACCTAGTAATTACGTATACGTCCAGGCAAAAGGAAAGCTTACTAAAAAAAAAACCCCACCTCTTAGACGTACGAATTTTTTTTACGAATATGTTTGTGAAACACACTTGCGAAATAGCGTAAAATTTTATTGTGCTTAAAACTTACAAACTTTTGCGAGCAGACTTACGGGCTCTGGAGAAAGATCTTGGCATAGTGATCCCTAATTAAAAACAGTCCTTACTTTCAGTTATTTCTTGATATGAATATTACTCTCTACCTAACCACCACCCCAACACACACACACACACACACACACACACACACACACACACACACATATATATATATATATATATATATATATATATATATATATATATGAGTGTGTGTGTGTGTGTGTGTTTGTGTGTGTGTCGATGATGCACTTTGTTCTCTGACAAACATATTATGAAGCAGGATTTGTGTTGACCCCACGTTCTTCATTATAGCGAGGGTAAACTATTTGCTCAAGATCAATGATAACCTAACTTAGCAGATCAAAAAGGGTGAAGTCGACCACACAAAAAATGACCTATCGAGAATATTGTCAATTAGTATTTGCTCATCTAAGATCCCAGACGACTGCCGACCAGCTGACAATTATTACATCATCTTCATTGCGTGCCTCCCTCATAAATGAGTATAATCGCACTGGGCAAAAGTTGCAACATTTGTGACGCACGGTCTGCTCATTGTATGCAGTATAAACAGCTTATTTTGCACAATTTAAAAGCTGATTTTAAAAATTGCATGGTGTTTATATCTGGGCACAGTTGACGATGCCTTGGCGTAAAGGACTGGAGCAGTGTATTCCATAATCTAACCCATAATCTAACAGCACTATGGAAAAAGGAGTACTAGCATGCTCGGAATCTGCCACTTTATATTTTGCCCGGAAGGAACCAAGTATTGGTTGGCAGAAATATCCACACGATGGTAGAATATGGGGTGGACAATTATCGTACAACTTTGTATCTGGCCCGATGGGTGCGCAGCTCTTCCCATATCAATCTCTGTAACATGTCTGTCAAACTGCAAGTTTGGCGGAAACCTGGCGGCCCTTCTCTGTACTCTCTTTTAGGACCGACCATTTAATCTTATTTTTTTTGGGGGGGGTGGGGGGGGTGGGGGGGGGGGCGAGGATGTAAAAAAGAAAAATCCGGCCATCAAATAGCTCAACAATATTCTTGCTCTGATTAATAGAAACTCAGGTCTACGTTTTGAATTCCAAGACATGTTTTTTTTTTTATGGTGACTTCCTGATACTTGGCATCATTAACTCTACCAAGACTAAGACCGTGGATGAAATAGTCCTATTTTAAGTGATTCCTGCGGTTGGTGATCATCATGAGATCGACATTAACGCTAATCCGCTAACACGAGGTCAGTGATTGCTTTTTGCCGACGGGTTATACTAAGACCCCAGCCGTCACTAATCCGTTGGAGCAGTGAAAATTTCCACCGGTCGCTATCATAACAATTAACAAGTGGTCTGGTGTTAAATATATCAAATAAAACGTGAGACGCCATTCCATTTCACGGTTAATTTATCTATTTATTGTGCTAACTGAAGATCTTCCAACATCTTGCATTTGATGAGGTACAATAAATACCCGTGGCGGAAATGGACAGGTATTATTCCACACACCCAGTAAATTAAGGTGATTATTGTCAAAACAGTGTTCGCAAATGTGGACCTAGTTTTGAGTAACGGCCCCAAACACTGATTTCAATGCGTGATGATACGTACGAGAACAAAAGTTTACGGGTGTTATTCCACGCATTCAGTAAATTATGGTGATTATTGTCAAAATAGTGTTCATGCATGTGGAAATAGGCTGGTGTGATGGACCCAAACACTGATTTCAGTACGTATGATAACAAAAGATTTTGGGTATCAGGCTAGTACTGACCAATCGGAAAAGGTCGCATTCAAAGAATAATCCATAATTGTACCGATAGCGTGTTTTTAATATTGATATTGTTCATGAAAAATATTCAATGCATTTTGACAATTGAAAAGATGTGGAAGCTTTGCAATGTGCGCAGCCGCCACCAAAACGTCAGAAATTAAATAATGACAAGAGAGTGCGCGATTGTAAATATGGTCAAGAGAAATCAGCATGAAAGTACCAGAAATCTTGGACAAATGGCTGAAGTATGACCCAGGAAATGTTGTGATGTTGTGTACTTTCTGCACTGAGTATTCGGAAAATACGAAAGTGCGCGGGGTACTTCATTCGTTGATGGGTGTAAAAACTTTCATAATCATCCCTGGAATCACGCAAATGATGCCCCTTAACTCACCATACATCAATGATTATAACCCAAGTGATGCCAGCAAGCTGTGACATGCTGCTGGAGCAATAAACAGAAGGCCTAAGACTAGGCCTTATGGGCCTAGATCTGATGATGAATCAGATACAGAAAATAAATATGAATATTCAGCTTTCAATGAGTCTTGTTTGTGAAATACAGTTGTTATTGTTTTGAGTTAATCTTGATGAATAATAAATGTTCAATTAGAAACTGAACTGGCTACTGTTTAATTTCAGCAGGATCAGTGAAATTTAGGCAGGATCAGTAAATAATTTACTATCGTCATCCTGTGGGTTAGTGAAGAAATTCCTAATTTCAAGCCCAGGCACTAATGGTAAGTACCTCGTATTTGTCTGGATTGAAATTCATCTGCCACGTGCTTACCCAAAGTTGGAACTTGAAAAGATTCTCCTGGAGAGACATATAATCTTCGGTTGATTTAACCATTCGGTATTAGAGACTGTCATCAGCAAAGAGGCGAGGCTGGGATTAGACATAATGTAGCAAGTCATTGATGTACACCAATAAAAGCATGGGTCAAACTAGGGTACCTTGGGTTACACCTGAGGAAAGATATCAGGATGTTGATGTCTTGCCATCAAGCACTACTTCTTGTGTTTTGCATGACAGAACGTGCCCAGTCCAGGATAGAATGTTGTCCCTCACTCGAAAATGGTGAAGTTTAGGTAGGAGCCGTTGGCAATGGGACCTTGTCGAAGGCTTTGGAGAAATCTAAGAGAATGGCTTGCAATTCCTCACCAGAACTGAGTTCTGAGGCTAGGTCTTGGATAGAAAGGATGAGCTGAGTTTCTGTTGATCGTCGTTTGCGGAAGCCATGTTGTTGCTCAGATACGAATCCTGGATGTTTTGGCTTTCCAAATGTCTTTTATGGAGCTGTTAATTATATGCTTCATTACCTCGCAACAGATTGATGTCAGTGAAATGGGACGGTAGTTGAATGGACTTCCTCCGACATCTTTATTAAATATCAGGGCAACCTGTGCCTTTTTCAAGTTATTTGGTACCTTGCCTTGGATGATGGATGCTTGCAGGATGTGAGTGAGTGCACGAGCGAGCTCGGTTGCCAATTCATGCAGTAGTCGGCCGTAAATATTGTCTGGACCAGTGACTTTACTTCTGCTCAGTCAGCGTGTCTCTAGTGATCCATGACTGGTTAATTCTTTGGAATGCTGTCCTAGTATGGACATGGGATTTCAGAATGTATGTACACCATTGTTTAAAGTCGCATCACATGACATTTATGTCAGACGATAAACTGAATTTGATGCTGAAAACGTCTGCATAGGCTGGAGACCTAATTCTTCCACATATAGGCCTTGCGCTTTACTAGTTTTTGTCGCTGAATGGAGATGTTCGAGTCTATTAAGGTGACTTCGTGGTCACTTATGATAGATAGTGGTTCACAGCTATTTACGAATGAGGGCCAATTTGTGATCATTTATCTGCTTGTTTGTCCAAATCTTTGCTGACTTGACTCGGACAATTGGACATCTTTTTTAAAGTAAATTATGTACCTCTATACAGTTTTATTTTGCAGTAATTTTATATGTTTCGCCTAATTTCGGCTAAATTGCCGGTATATACATATCGGGTAGGATATTTTGGGTATGATGTCGCATGGGGCGAATCCATTGTAATAGGAAACCGCCCATTTAAGCTTTAAAAGTAAATGAAATACAGTATGTAACAACGACGTTATATTTACATAATTCGTTTGCTTTAAATGATATTATTTTTACATATTTCGTTTAGTTTCACGGATCCAATACAATGGATCGTCCCTTGCAACGTTATACTAGATATCCTATACGGTGTGTACCCAGCGGTGCTCTTGAATGTATGCAATTTCTTTTTACAAGAAAATCGATGATTAAGAAAAAATGACGATATGCTAATGGGTATACATCGGAGTAGTATAGACGATAGGTTGAGTAATACTATCACATGGCGATAATACTCTCCAACATTATCTGCGGGGTGACCAGACTGAGTTTGCAAATAAAAATCCTTACTCTTATCCGCAATTAGTGGGTAAAACAAGACTCAAAATTGTAACATCTGCGAATTTTATACTGTAAGGAGCGTAACTTGAATATTTTTCGGTGCTGTATTAGAAGAGACGCAGGGATCTACATCAGATATATGCTGACCACATGTGCATATGTTTTCAGCATTATTTGTATTTTTTATAGTTGAGGATATGAGGATGGATAAAGCAGAAGTGCGTGTTTTTCCCTGGTCGAAATTTACAATAATAAATTGACTATTTCTGTCCACTTCAAGCGTCTCTGCTTAATTCTGTTTAAAGAATTCTCTGGTATTTGATTATATCGCAAATTGGAGGATTTCAATGCAGACACATACACAGGAAATGATATGTTACTTTCATTTTTTTGCAATACTTCTAACAATTTCTTCAGTACTTTCCCTTAAATTCTTATTTTTATCACTAATTGCTGATAAAAGGAAGGATTGTTTGCAAACTCGGTCTGGTTATCCTGCAGATAATGTATTGGTATTTAAAATTTGATGAAGACTAAAAATTCGTTTTGGAGTAATGAATGTAAAAGACAGAAAAAAATGTTTTAAAAAATTTATACCTATGACACTAAGAAAAAGAAAAAGTTTGTTGCAATGTTGCGGCAATATGTCAACAGTCTGTGTGCCAGAAGTGTGCTTGAATCTGCCACCAGTGAATCACTTTTAGTGCAACGTGTGTGTGTGTGTGTGTGTGTGTGCAAAATGATGTTTTATTTTCCAACAAAAACCGTTGGCATGATAATTTCTTTCCTTTACGGTTTTGTTTAATTTACTATTATAAGTAATTTGACTAGTCGAGGAAACGAAAACTTAAAGTCCACCACATATTCAGATTTTATGATTGTATTATGAGGAATGAGGTAATAATTTATTTATTCAGACGTTGGTAATATTTTACTTAAAGTTAAACGACATGATTCAATGTTTACGTCTTTTGATTTGTTTCGCCATTATTGCAAATTTTTCCCATCAGAAAATTCAAAAAGTGCTATAGATTGTGTTACTACAATTTATCTGCCTGTCACTAAATGTTTCGATGTGAAATAGATAAAATTATACGTAACCATACAGACTGAACACAAAAGGCAAAGATGTAACGGACCAGCATTAAACTATTTCTCAATATAAAAAAATGTACTATTTCAACGAGACCAGAATACATACATCAACGAATGATTCCAGGACTGGAATAAGAAATGTGAGAAAAAAGTGTTCATCCGTAGATAAAAGTTGCATTAATTTAAGTGAGTTTTGAAATAATGTCAGAAGTGGAGAATTTCAGAATTTCAGTTCAAAATTGACGATAGGATATTTATTGTTAAAACCAGCATGACAGAACCATGAGTTGAATTAAAGACAAAAATGCAAGAAAATGCAGCAAAAAGAAGTCTCCAAAGACTTTCCACTTCTTGCATCTACAGACGTTTAGAAAATGCAAGTAGAAGAGAATTATTGGGAAAAAGAAGACAAAATAGACGAAGAGAGTAACTAATTACAAAATTGTAATAGTATAGTAAAACGTCAATTATTCGGAAGTCGGTTACACAGACATATCAGCCATGCAAACTGACAGAATGTCCCCCGGATACACAAGTTATTCTGCCTAACTTCATAAGTTATTCGGCCAAAAATATCAAACAAATGTGTAACCCCAGGATCCGGATAATCGACGTTCGCACATAAAGATATGGGAAAGTTCCAGAACTGCAACTATGGAGGAGACGAACAATGTATGTTACCATCTCTTTTTCGGCCTGACTGAAGGTTCCAGAACTTTAACATCGAGGAGAAGAACAATGTACCATATTAGCCTATTTTTTTTTCAGCCTGACGTTTGATACGCAGAAATTTTGCTGTGTTCAAAACTGAAATGTCATGCAATGATGTAGGTCTGAATCAAGGGGAGTAAGTTGGCAGAAATATAATCACTGGCATCGCGGAAAATATGTATCTCTTTTCACTACCACAGTCTTCGTACTAGCTAGAAGGTGACCTTATTACAGAATGAAATTCAAAGCGTATTCATCTCATCTTTCCTCATTGTTTTCCATTTTGTATCATCACGTTCTTGATTTGTACTTTAAAGCCGGCAGCAGCGGAATGTATAGAAACATGAGGCCCATGTGGATCTGAGATCGCTCACCTGATAATACAAGCCAAAAATCGAATTGCAATGGCAAATTGCCTTGGTATGCTATGTTAAAAGACCTCGAATCAAGAATAATCTTCATCAGTTTGGTAAAAACTGGTTAACTAATTTAAGAGAAGTTATTTTAAGATAATTTTTGCTTTTAGTGATTGCGGGCAAATTAGTTGTCAAACCGACAGCTGCTATATACATTTTTCAGGTTTTGATGCTAGGGTTCTCTTTGCCAACTGTGCACAAAGTTGAACGAGCAGTTTTGGAGAGAAAATCGTTGATAGGTTCTCTTTGTTTTCAGCAACTATAACTGTATCTGATTGCGAATCGGTATAATTCATACAAAATCGAAGGTCCTGATGCTGGTTTTCCAGACCCGCGTTCCCGTTTCTAATCCCCGGTTCTGACATGTGCAAGGATACGTGGTTGCACATAGAAGGTTGATTGCTTTCTCTGTGTTCTCCAGTTTCTTTTGAGCCGCAGTGGTTCATTGGTTAAGGAGTTGGACTCGCGACTAGAAAGGTGCGGGCTTGATTTTCACATCGGACAAAGCCGTGGTGTGTCCTTGGGAATGACCCTTTACTCTTCACGACATAACCTTCAAGTGTTACTGTGCTGTAAAACACCAAAACACCATAATCCAGTATATTCCATCTCCAAGACAACATTACGTCAAAATCTGTGCCGTCACAAGCTTCCTGAAATATTTGCATTTGCAGCAGGATGCATAGCATACTTTTTGAAAGATTCTCTAAGTAGGTATTTTAGCAATAACAAATATCACTAGCATACACTCTACGCAGTATTTGCGGCCACGATTTGACTAGGGATGCATGAACGGATATATATATATATATATATATATATATATATATATATATATATATATATATATATATATATATATATATATATATATATATATATATATATATATATATATATATAATAATAAAAATAAAAATAATAATAATAATAAAATCAAACAGGTTAAAGAATTATAATTCGTTCAAGCAGAGATCGAATCCGTGCCACGAGTAACAATACATGTCTGTCGCCTAGCTCTTGTGCCCTAGCGCCCTAGCACACTCGGCCAAATGCTCATTCCCAAAATAGAATGGAACAAGGTAGAAGGGAAGGGCTCGAGGTGCACGAGAACTCACTCAATGGGCAAGCGGAATTTAACACTCAGCTGTATGCACAAAGTCACTGAATTTTATTTAGAAATGCAAGGTATATTCTTGAATTATTACTATAATATTATTATATTATTTTTAATAAATTGATACCAATATGCCAAACAGAGAGGAAAGAGCTGGATCCAACATGATATAAAAGGATACATGATTTTATGCAAGAAATTTATATAGAATTACACCAATATAATCAAACAGATCAGGTAATTATAATTTGTTTCAAGCAGGAATTCAAACCTTGTTGCGAGATGGTACATGAGAGCTACGCGATAGGTGCCGTTACTCGTGGCATGGGTTCGATTCCTGTCCGTGCCTACATCCGAACGTTCAACCTTCTGGATCCCTCAGCTTGAGGTGCTCACACTTCTCAAAGTACAAATATTTGGTAATATTATTAATGTAATCAACTCTCAAAAAATCGAATTCCAAGATCCATAAGAAGAACAAGATGATGATGATGATGATGATAATGAACAACGATAGCAACAACAATAACAGCCTTTAGTTCTCCTAGGTCTGCGTAGTCACAGGTAAACAAAGTTATCAGTTTCAGATTTTCACTTGTGGTGATGCTATTAAAATGATCTGCAATCGAAATTTTTTAAAACTTTTAAAGTGTTATATATCATTAGGAGAACTTCGGTCTAGCCAAATCATAATTTACAAACTAATCTCTCTCTATCAGCTGGCAAAAGTACGCAAAAAAAGTGCACAAATAATACACACCATTGCAGACAGGAGGCTCCGATGATACACATCAGTCTTTTTATTTGAACCACACCCAGAGTTAATTATGAAGTAATTACTTGATGTAAAGGATCAACCATTTAATTGGGGGGTGGGGATGGGGGTGGGGGAGGGGTGGAGGCTGGGATATTTTCGAGAAAAAAATGCAGCCCTCAAATAGCTTGAAAACACTATTCTTGCTCTGATTTATAGCAACAACAACAACACAAAAAATATTATATCCATTAAATTATTTGAAAAAAAAAATTATCTTGAGGTAAAAGAAAAAAAATATCCCAGCTCGAAAGAAAATCCCAGCACCTACCCCCCGAGAATTAAATAGTCGGTCCATAAGTGAATTTGTATTATATGGAATAAATAAAAAATATTCAATTACCCCTGAAGGAATTGGTAACGAGTTTAAACAAGATTATTATTATTATTATTATTATTATTATTATTATTATTATTATTATTATTATTATTATTATAGTAACTACGTTATTTTTTTTTCTTCAGTTTTCTCTCAAATTCAAGTCCGACTGCGTAAATATCTGCAGCACACTATGCTATCTGCAGCACACTATGCACATACTAAAACTACCAGGTACAAGCCGAGATACAATTCTTCCACATAGTCAATAGACTATCCTAGATGTAATTCCAGAAGTGATTTTCTGTACTCTGACGTACATGATAACATCTTACCCATAATATGAGACTGCGCAGTTATACACGTCTCTCTCTCTCTTTGTCTCCCTCTCTCTCTCTCTCCACACACACACACACACAGACACACACACACACTGCAAACGTTCTACCGATTAGTTTTTACTAAAATGTAAATGCCGTTGACACCTCAAACCCATATAATGTGAAGTAATGAATTCACTTTCATTTTTTTGCTCTCTTACACATTTTTTTGTTTAATTTTTCTTCAATTTTTTCGTGAAACGCGTTTGTGTTGTTTTGTATTTTGTCAATGCCCCTTGAAGAAGGGCTTGTTTGGCTCAAAACGTTTTTTCGCGCCTCTACCAACTTTGGTATGTATGGATTTATGTACTCCAGCCACCTTTAATTATTAATGGAAGCACATACCCCCTGCCCTTCTAAATTTCCCGCACGGCCGATTTCACTGGATAAAATTAAAAAAAAAAAAATACATTAACCCTTCAGAGAATGAATTAGCATTTTCTTTCAATTAACTCTTTTAGTTAACTATCCACCCACCACTAATTCTGATTTTTTGGTAAGCCGATTTTCGTTTGTACTAATTGGACATTCATCCATAATATATGAGGCATAAAGCCTTGCTGATCTTTTTTTTTTCACGATTGAATATTTAGAACAGGGTACAGTGGTTCTTATACGCATTAGAATCTATGATCTGGATCACTCAATTACTTATAAATTCAATGACCTTATATCAAATTATACTGTTCTGAAAAAAAGATGTTTCATTTAGACAACTGAGGTGTCAAACCAGTCTTATTTACACATGTCGAGTGTCCAAAAACGAGTCAATGGCATGTTCCATTTTTCACGTAGATAGCTTCGACGCTACAATTTCGGGCGTTCAGAATCTGTGAAGTAAAATATTTTGATTACAGAGTTATGTGGGTGATAACAATTAAAGGAATTTGTATGTAACCCTCGTTATATTAACCGCATTCCCCGTGTAAAATATTAAATTTACCTTTCAAACCTTAGTCTTGTACCGTCCGATCTAAACTGTGGAGTACCAGAAAACAACATTTTACAAAATAGAGAATGGGAACTTGATTAAGTCGCAGGTCATAGTGTCTAACGAAAGGTATAAAGAAGAAGAATGTCAGCTGGAATTGCTGCTACAGTTTACTCGTGTAAATTGGTATTTGTAGCCTATATTATTATTTTCATCATCACCATTATTATTATTATTATTATTATTATTATTTGCATTGGAAGGCGACATGCACACCCAAATCGAATATGAGGAGCGCTAAATTTTGCACTACAATGATATTCTACGGGGCTCACGTTTTTAAACGCAGTGTCTAAATTTGATTTGAGTCAAACTAAAAAAACAGTTTTACTTCGAAATATTTCAACTGTTCTACTCGTGTAAAATTTTATCCCGATTTTTTTTTCGGTGGTGGCGGCCCTGTAATTTAATATACCAATGCGATGAAAACCGATAAATCCTTCCTATTGTGCACAGCAGCCACACAAAATAAAAGAACCGCTTGAAACATATACCCTTTCTTTCATAAAAGTCAATGATGTGTAAGCTTAGACATAATTGGAGGGAATTTCATCCTTTTCGTCAAGGGTTGGTTTATGTCAGAGAGAGAGAGAGAGAGAGAGAGAGAGAGAGAGAGAGAGAGAGAGAGAGAGAGAGAGAGAGAGAGAGAGAGTTACATCGAACCGATGTAATCGAACAGATTAGAGAGTTGCAATTCGTTCTAATTAGAAATAGAACCTGCGCTGTGAGTCTGTATACCGATCAACTAGCTTTTATGAACCAGCACCCTTACCTGCTTGTCAATGCGCAATCCTCTCCTTCCAGATAAGGGGTAATAGGTACCCAAACTCGCGATCGGTAAGGGTTAAATTCCTAATTGGAAAGAGTTGAAAGTTTCTAACCTGTTCAACTGTATAAATGTTATTAGATAGATACTATCGATTTATATTGACCGTAGCATTGTCTTTGCAGAGGCAAGACAAAACACTGTCTTCCTTTAGCAGTGAGAGTGCACTAATACGTGATAGTCTATTTCTGATACTAGCTAAACTTTATGAGCTTCATTTAGAATGGCCTGCTACTGTAGGGACAGCAGCGAAGGTCTGTGAGCGGTCCCTGCTAATTTTAGGTAAAATACAAACCATGAAGCAAATAGTGTGTCCCCATGTAGTGTTCGTTTAGCAACAGCAGCAAAACTTCATACATGTTACTTATTTCGACAAAACTTGTTCTTTGGGAATCTGCTCTCTGCTAAAACGAGCTATACTCAACAGGTGCGCTGCAAAGTTCGCGTGGAGTTGTTCATGTGTGACTAAGGCAGCCGTTGCTACGCTCAACCCAGAATATATCTTAGATAAATAGATTGATAGGTGCATGCTTGCATACACACACATACGTATGTACATATATACATGCATGCGTGCATGCAGGCATACACACACAGACACAGACACAGACACACACACTACCTGCATGCTTACTTCTGATTACTCATAAGAGTATGATTATGATAATTATAAGTAGTTTATTAGAATGTTCTTCCGATAGGTTCGAACTGGCGCATTCACGTGACACATAACCGGGTATTATACCTTCTCTCCCCATGGTAGAATTCGACCTCATTGTCTCATGAAGTACAAAATTAACAGGACACAAGCAACTGATAATCTTTGGAGTGAGAGGGAAGGGACACTAAACGTGTCCGTACAAAGAACAAAGAGGACAACAGAAAGCAGAGAAAACGATAAAGACGCTAAGAAAAATATGTATGGCGCCTCGCCAAGCTAAAAGTCCTCGAGGTGAGAAAACTGACAATGTAGACTTAATAGCCCTGTGTAATCATACCAAAATCTTTTTTGTAAACTTGAACAAACAATATAACTGACTCCCGTTGTTTTATGTCTCTTCGAAATGGGCAGTTACGTCTTTTATTTCTCGAAAACTAATATCATTCGTATTTCTATTAGGTTTGTGTCAGTTAAGGAGGATAATGTAACTAATTTAAAGGGATATTATTTGAATATAGAATTTACACAATGTTACATAAAGTTACTTTATTTGACACGGGTACTTAGATGGCATGTCCTTGAAGTGTGCTTGGGTCAGAAGTGGGTTATTATTGTGGATTTGCCACCTCTAAGACCATCCCATATTAATATCTTAACAGTGCATTGTACTTGATATGTGGTGTGAGATTTTGCTGTATAATGAACGTGAAATAAACAAAAAATTAAATGTAATACCTATTTTTCTTTTTCAAATAGCCCCTCCAGATAATATTCTTTATTTTTTAGATATAGATAGAGAGTTCAATTTGCAACGTTTGCAAAAAATACGAATCGAAAAAAAATGGTATTACAGCCACGACATTCAGCAACACAGAAAACTAGTAGGCTGAATTTGCGAGAACCGTTCTGGAGTATCACCGTCACGTTCTCGACATCTCTAACGACGAAAGCACGACACGTACGAGCGCCACTCTGGTACGATAAGAACATATATTTATATGGCAGAATATAAAGACGATCGTGAGCTAGTAGCTATTTTTGAAGATCTCTTTGATCTGATGGAGGTTGAAGTGTTAGGATTTTCCAAAATTTTTAAAGTAAAAATTGCCTTTTTTGCCCCAGAGAGTTGGGTTGGGGAAGGTGGTGGGTGGCTATGGACTAGTTTATTCAGTTTTATAGCCAAAATACGATGGCTTATGCTATTATTGAAGCTGCACTCCCTACGAAAGGTTCACCAAACTTACTTAACGATCTCGACGGTATTGGCATGTTAACTGTCTAGATCTTACGCAGTTTACTATTTTTCTAATCTTTCAAATTTGTATGTTTTAAGTGGCCACAAACAAGTTCCTACTTTTGTAAATCCCGTAGACCTCCATAGTAAATTGATTATCATTCAATTACAAGTGAAATATTTATACAGTTTTTCTTTTATTTACTGAGAAATTGTAACTATAATTGAAAAAGAATCATTTAGTTTATATTAAAAAGTCCATTTCAGACGGGTTATTTAGTATGTGGACCGCAAGAGCTTGAAAGGTCGAATCACCATATACCTTCCTTATTAAAAGCTTAATTTATGTAAAATGTATTACATTTAGTCAAAGGCCTGTAGAGTTGTATATTTTTAGCAGCGGTTTCCTGAAGAAAAAGATATTGCAAATGATTAGTATTTTTATATATGATTCAGTCAAATTTAATGAAATTAATTTCTACAGCCTTTACAAAAAGGTACATATTTTTGAAGTCTACATTAAATTTTTGTAAGAGTAAACTTACTTACCATTTAGTGTATATTGTAATATTGACAATTTTCATTTCGTGTTATGGGGTCGATAACATTAAAGTTTGAATATTACGGCCCACGAAACTCTTCCGCACAAATCTTTCTTTGTCTCTCCTTTTTATAAATACTAAAATCCATGACCCAAAGGGACAGAGTCGCTGCCGACGAACCAATCGTAGTTGTACAGAAATACTGTATGTCTTCTTTTTTGCTGACTATTTATTTTTGCGGAGTTCACGGACTTATCAAATGGGCGTTTTAAGAAACTAGAGCTGTAACAGAGCCGCGAAATTGAACTGCTGCGAAATTAATTTACCTCTGGAAACCGTGAAATAGAGTCGTCGCGAAAAAAAAGTAGATTTATAGTATAGTGAGGTTACAGAAGTCGATTTTTTTTTACCCCCGCGTGAGTTATATATAGTAAAAGAGTATCATGAAAACATATATTATCCCTTGCTATGAAATGCAGCAAAGCTCTTAATCCCCCTCCCACCGCGTCATGCTATATTTATTTTTATTGTAAACTCTTTCCTCAAGATATAAAACATGAATATTTTTATCAAATGAAAATCAACCCTAACATGTGCTGATGATACAAGTAAAAGTAGTTTGTGTAGGAATACACGTAGTAAATTTGTATATTCATAATGATTGCTTAGGTAATTTAGAAAAATTACCAGCTTGCATTTTGAACTGCTTTAATGCTCTGTAAGCCTTATGAACTTAACTGCAATTTATCGATTCTACCAGTTTACTTTTTGCAACTACATTTTCAAATTCTGCAAATTTTTGTTTTGATTTTATATCGTTTTCTTCAAGCACTATATACTGGGCACTTCAAACCTAATTGTTTGAATGGTGTTGGCACTTGAACAACACAACAGAGCGCGTGACTATTTTGCAATATTATTATTATTATTGATGGGTCACTCATGTTTGATTCATGCATACAGATTTCATCAATTGTTTTTCCATTTACCGGTTATTAATAGAACACAGTAAGAAAACTTTATTAAACCAGCACCACACGTAGAAAACAAACCTTTTCAGTGATACTAAATGAAACACAAGTGCAAACACTTTTATTTAAAAACAAATGATGGAACAAGTTCACTGTTTTTACTGATTTCATATTGAAAGAGATGAAGCTTTATTACTCAATATTTGTATACCTGTATTCGTATGTGAAACAGAGTTCTAATTTAAAAAATACTCATTCATTGAGTTTGCAACAAGGACAACTACAGATAATAATAATAATAATAATAATAATAATAATAATAATAATAATAATAATACACAAACAACAACAACAACAATAATAATAATAATAATATCAATAATAATAATAATAATAATACACAAACAACAACAACAACAATAATAATAATAATAATAATAATAATAATAATAATAATAATAATAATAATAATACACAAACAACAACAAAACAACAACAATAATAATAATAATAATAATAATAATAATAATATTATTATTATTATTATTATTATTATTATTGGATGCTAGAGTTTCCAGAATATCAAATGCATCACGGACCTAGCCTGTTTATTTCTTTGTATCTTGACACCTTGGACAATTCACAATGGGGAACCCAGGTGCAATTTGGAACTCTGGAAATGTAAACACGGCTGCTGCGACCAATCAAGGTTGGCTTGCGTATTATGTTTTATTTCCTCTATTTAATAATAATCATAATTTTATCTAGGTAGGATAAACATATGACACGAACAAAATAAGTCACATAACATGTGATACAGCAGGCCCTATAAAACAACTATAATACAAACAGTCATCAAACACGTGTAAGACAAAGGTCGTACAATTCATAAATAAGACAACATAACACCACATGTGTGCATTTATCAAGACTAGAGTACACACTATTTCACCTTCTCAGCTAAAAAAAATCCATGTTTAAAATAAAAGTAAAAAAAAAAAAAAGAAAAGAATAAGAAAAAAGTATAGGAAACTATGTTTATTGACCAAGAATGACCCACAAAAGTTTATGAAAACTTATTTCCAGTGGGGTCCTCAGGATCAAGGTTTTAGGGCAGGGTACATACTGCAAAATAAAAAAATCTCTATTATACTAAACTAAAAATAAAATTGCTTTTATGTATTAAAACTTAAAATCTGATTTAAAAATTATTCATATCACTAATAAGCAATTCAAAATAGTAAAATATCATTGAGCTATGTTCTCTTCATCTGGCTTGATTTAAAAGGTAAGATTTTTTCCTTTTGTACCCGAGAGTAAATTATCTTTATGGATACCTAAATATTGAACACACTTTTGAGAACTGATTGTGTGGCCATTACAGGTTATTTTTAATTTCCTGATCTTTTTTACTTTTCTCTTCGAGCCAAATAAGATGCATTGTCTTATTTAAAAAAAAAAAATGTGTTGTCAGTGAGAGAAAGATTTCAGGATTCTAGTTTTTTCCCAAGCTTTTTTAAAATGTAAATTCTGGATCCTGATGTGAAAGCATGATAGCACTGTCATCTGCATATAATAAAAGCTTACAATCAACACTAATGCTAGTTACCATATCATTCACATAAAAAAGAAGAGGTTCTAAAATACTACCCTGTAGTACGTTATATTTGTCAAAGGTCTGGATTCTGTATTGTTAACACTGACATTTGTTGTCAAAGGTCTGGATTCTGTATTTTTAACACTGACATGTGTTGTCTATTTCTTCGATATGATTCAAACCATTTAACGGACATAACTCCTGTTCCCTACGATTTACTATACAGTAGATCACGATTCACCGTGTCGAAAGCTTACTGTAAGTCGAGCATGATCATTCCAGTGTAGAAACCTTTGTCCGTCTGAAAATTATTATGATCAAAAATATGTATCAACTTTGTAGCAGCGCAGTGCTTTCCACTAAAACTAGACTGTAGTTCACGGCGCAAATTATTCTTGGTTTTAAAGTTGAAGATAGTCTAGCTCCTTCTAGAATATTGGACACAATACTGAGTATATTAACAGACCTGTATCAGCCCTACTATCCTTTTTGTAAAGAGGTCGAACCCTAGCTAATTTTAATGCATCAGGCACAATACCACTTGATATAGACAGGTTAACGATAAAAGTAATTAGAATTGTCAGAACACAGGCACCATCGTTTACAAACATTGCTAAGGCCTGTAGAAACCTTACTGGAACATTGCTAAGGCATGTACAAACCTTACTGGAACATTGCCAAGGCCTGTATAAACCTTACTGGAACACTGTTAAGGCCTGTACAAACCTTACTTTAACATTGTTAAGGCCTATACAAACCTCATTTGAACATTGCTAAGGCCTGTATAAACCTTACTGGAACATTGCTAAGGCCTGTACAAACCTTACTGGAACATTGTTAAGGCCTTACCTTTACATGGATTAAGATTACACGATTCTTTGTTAACAAAATTCCTCACTTACGGATTGAAGTTTGAATCTGTTGTTATGAATATTTATTACCCTGTAAAACTCTTTAAAAATGATGAATCTGCTGTAAATGAATTTAAAGATAAAGATATAAACCTTACAATGCTTTAAATGCAGTGTAAACCAGAGCTATGCGGTAGTCCCTTGGTGTCCACAAATTTACCCTAATTCTGGCTATCAACGGTGGCATTGGCTGGATGCCTAAAATGCAGCGAAGGTGGATTTCAATGGTCCGTTACCGGAAAGAACTGATAGGCATGAATAATCACACGGGCTTACTAAGCCAGTCTTTATATGGAACTATAATACAATAATTGGTCAGCCGAGATAACAGACATACTCGAGAGAATTGATATATCACAGTGTTTCAAAATCAAATGAAGTGTGACATGGGCCTTATTAAAAATACTATTTTTGTGATGAATATAAACAGACATGGCACGAGAAGATACAATATGTTCCAAATTGCGAACTTAGTGCAAATTAAAAGAAATATGTTGTACTCAGAATTATATTTTCCTTAATTTCTCAAGGCTGTAAAGATCAATCATGGTACAGTTTAGGAGTAGTGTTTTACCTCTGAGAATAGAAACGGACAGATTTGTAAACGAAAGGTAGAGGAGAGAATATGTAAGTTTGTGAAGCTTACGAAACCGAAGATGAAATTCATTTTTTCCACTAACTCTAGTATGTATGGAGATATATGTAGACAACTCTTTGATAAGATAACATTCTGGAGATAATGAATCTTTAAGCTTGTCGAGGATTGAAAAATTGATAAATATGTTAAGATTTTACTCTAGAAAAAATGCACAATTTCTTTCGAAATCTATTATGATTAGAAGAGATACACTCTGCAAAAGATAACAGATAAAGCTAGGTGGAACATTCTGCACATTCTATTATTCATCGTAATCACAGTCTATTATTCATCGTAATCACAGTCTATTATTCATCGTATTCACAGTCTATTATTCATCGTATTCACAGTCTATTAACCATATCAGGTGTCTCAAGATCATTAGTTTAGGTAGACTTTAAAGTTAATGTCCACAACATTGACATAGGAACGAAAATGTTGTATGTAAAGACAACGTCAGAACTCTTGCTACTTTTTATTTGTGTTGTGTGATGTATTTTAATTTATTATATATTTCATAATTAGATACTGAAATGTATCAGTGGGATAAAATGTATATCGGCACAATGGTGATACCACTTTTATCGCCACTGTGGCGATATCACTTTTGTAACTACTTTCTTTTCCCATTTAGGAAATATATCGGTCCTTATGTATGTTATTCAAACTTGTATTTCTATACTTAGGCATATTTCATTTTTCTTCTTCTTCTTCTGTCCTAAAATTATTGTAAAATTTAGGAACTTTCTTTTCATCGATGCAGCCCTTAATCGCATTGGCACAGAGTAGAGAAGAAAAAATGTGCCCTTAGGTTTAATTTTCATTCAAAGATAATCAAAATAAATTATATTTTTAAACAATATTTAACAAATACAATGGGATTTATCCAACTGAATTTATTTTATATATTTTTTAAAAAAAATTTTTTTTTTTTTTATCAGCCTTTGTATGGGTCCTTAACATCATCCTTTGGGGTTTTCCTTGTTGTCTCTGTGGTTGCAAGGTCGTTGTCTCGGCGTTTGGTGTTGGATGTAAAGCGTATATTCCATATATTACCTGCATTATTATTATTATTATTATTATTATTATTACTTAGTTCTGAATTGAATGGTGTTACTATACCATTTTTCTCTATATGATACACAATGGAGTTGCAAAAATGGCAGCTTTCTACAAATTTTGGGGTTCCACAATTACCATTTTAGGAAACCATGTATGATGATCACAATTTTATTTTGTTTCTTACCTTAATCTAGATTTGGCTTTTCTTTAGTCCCTATCCCGTCCTCCACCCCCGCAAAAAAAAAATAAAAATTAAATTAAAAATTACAAAAAATTGGTGCATGTCCTCCAAGATGTTTGTACTTCAGTCTTCACATTTCCTTGTACAAATATATATATATATATATATATATATATATATATATATATATATATATATATATATATATATATATATATATATATATATACACTTTACAACTTGGAACAAGTGTTCTCTAGATGAATCCAAGTATATTTATATTTCCTTGCATGTATTATTAGGTGCTGGGACAAAAGGAGCTAAATTGTTCGAAGAAATATACACTAGAGTTAGTATATGTGTACATTATACGGACATGAGTCTGGGTGAGATATATTGTGTAGACATTAATTTAGGTCTCACACCTCAACTGTTGTTACAATATATTTTCATATACGTTTTATTGCTATTCTTTAAAATCTATACAGCTTTTCAAAAACATTAGACATACCACTGGTTGTACGCATAATTCAAGGCAGATAAAATAAGTCAGTCACAAATGTACTTTAACACAAAGATAACAAAGATTTATCACACTGAACTGACTCACGTTTGTCTGGTTCATGAAGGGCTGGACAAACACCTGAGGGAGACATGTATTCATACACCAGGGAACCTATCATCAGTCAATTTATACTTATCCTTTCAATAATATTTTTGGATCTTTGAAAATATATAACCACACTGCATCTGTTTAGAAAGAATTTGATATTAAATGGGTACTATTTCTTGGTATCCATGTTATGTGTTAAACCCAAAAGTCACATCCTAATGGTGTTTGAGATCTTCATCTTAGTGCTTTGTTCATCATTATTTGAATGATCTGACAGACAGCTTTTACTGATTTCTTTGAAGAAACAAATAAAATTGTCTTATAAACACAACTATGCATACGATATTTTTTTAAAAAATGAGCCATGGTTTTCATCTTATCGTCGCATAACCAGTTGCTTACAAAGAGAAAGAACCAATCACTGTGCAAAATTAGAGTGAGAAAGAACCAATCACTGTGCAAAATTATCATCTTCTCCCTAAGTTTCTGTTTTCTCGAAAAAATATTCTGATTCGTATGAAATATGAAAAGAAGGCGTGTTTTACTTTTAGCGCAAGTAAAAATATACGGTAAGGTGATGGATATTGACTTTCACGCCTTTCATGGCTTTACTTTAATTGGTTCTTTAATATTTTTCTCCGCCTTATTTTGTCTGTCACAATTTTATTGGTACATTAAACAGGATAATTGCGAAATATATTATCTTTATCGTAACGGACTGTATGCCGATGTTATATAACAGGAATATCAGGAGTTTTCCAGTACTTCGTTGAAGGCAGAACAGATTGCAAGAAAAAGATTTGTCATCACCTACTGGCTTGGAGGTAAGTTGACTATAATATGACTTTTTCTGCCTTAATCTATGCATGGAGAACAATCAAACTGAAATTCAAAAAAATCGGACTGGCAAATAATACATACATCAACTATTCTGATATTACCGGTCTCGTTAATCCTTTTTCCTATATTTTCTTGGACGCAAGAACAAAAGGCACATGTAAAAAAAGTTTTCCCTCAGATCAGACATATATGACTTAGGTTTGTGTTTATTTTCTAGTGCATGTTGATATTTATTCAAATCGATTAAAGAATTAATTCAAGATCAATTATTTCTTTTGAATTCTGCATTAGAGTTTTAAAAAGATAGTTTCGTTTTTTTCCTATTCGGAAATGCAAGATGAGACAATGCCAAAAAACATGACACTAATATATGAGACCGGCATTTTAATGCCGCGGCTGGGTATGTCTATGCGTAAGTGTGCTTTAGCAATATCACCATTCTTTTGTATTTATTGTTTTTTTTTTTTTTTTTTTTAAAGTAACATGTTTAAATTTATCGCCCTGATTTCAAGTTTCTTTAATTGTATCGCAAAACAGACATCATTTACAATTTCGGCAGTGATAATATACTTTAAGGTTTCGAGATAACTTTCTCTCATTATTTATGTCTTTTTCAAATCAGGAATGTAAGAAAGATGGCTGCAGTCTGGACTCTTCTATTATGTACCTTGGTCACAACGAGCGGAGCACCGACCGATCTGGCAAGTATACTGTTATTATTCCAGAGATTCAAATATTGGAGACTGTCAATAAATACTTTTCTATTTGCATCTATTCTCCATCAATCAATTAACTCATCCAAGCATTCAATCGTTTGTCAGTTCCTTCTTTTCCCTTCCTCAATCTACATCTCTCTCTCTCTCTCTCTCTCTCTCTCTCTCTCTCTCTCTCTCTCTCTCTCCCTATATCGATTTAGTTAGCTATAGCAAAGAAAGAGTAATCATTTTATTTTAATTTGGTTTGCCAGGACCGGGATTTCTACTTTTGCAATTTTCACATTTAAAGCCTCATTCTTTATTAAATGATTTCACATGTCGCCATTTCTCGAGTCCTTTTTTCACGTTAAATGTATCCTTTTATCCCCACCACAAAGCCTTACGTGGTAGATAACAAT
Organism: Margaritifera margaritifera; assembly: GCA_029931535.1. Classification (NCBI taxonomy): domain Eukaryota; kingdom Metazoa; phylum Mollusca; class Bivalvia; order Unionida; family Margaritiferidae; genus Margaritifera; species Margaritifera margaritifera. The sequence continues at coordinate 2,594,879 of JAQPZY010001612.1, read as the reverse complement.
GACTCATATGTTGTAATCACTTTAAATTCACAAAAACGAGTATGTTTTCAAGTAGTTGGGGTCAAAAGTTATTGCTTTGAAATGAATACTTAATTAATCTCCAAGATTCATAAGAAAAATAAAACCGTTACAAATCATGGACACGCGTGATTAAATTCGAATCAGGCAATAAATGCAACAGAGCACCTTTACATTTAAATAGCTTTGTGATTGAAAATATCAAGGAGAGGGGTTAAGCATTTAAACACTTTTCACAGCACTTGTCATTTTATTTTCGGGAGAGGGATGCCTGTATGTCCGTCTGTTTTCAGAGCTAGAATACCATTTTTGTTCTTTTTGTTCCTTTCAAAGAGTATGATTTTTTTCACCCTATAGCATGGAATAAATAAGCAGACAGAGAAGCAGATTAAACTATAACGTGTTTATAAAACACATATCCTTACGCTTGCCTGTTTTGTCCCACAACCTCAATGTGTGCCCACAGAGATAACAATAGACTCAGGGCAAATGTCGCTTGCATACCTGAATAGGTCTTTTGAAGCCCAGAAAGTATATATATATATATATATATATATATCTATATATATATATATATATATATATATATATATATATATATATATAGGGATGGATCAAATTCTAAAACCGTTGTACAAATCTAGAGACCACCCTCAATCATATCCCAAGAATTCAAATATCTATCTTGAGCTGTGTAGGAGGAGTTAAATAAAAAACAAAACTCCTGATATTACTCCACATTTGATATACAATCATATAGATGCAAAAGTGTCTCCACCCCCAAAAATCCACTTCTAGGGGATGAATCAACATTTCAAATCGTTACGGACATATGCAGACCTCCCCCCCCCCATCGACCCCCCCCCCCCATCATATCCCAAGTTTCATTTTTCTATCTTGAACGGTATCCGATGACTTTTATGACATTACGAACGCACGTACGCAAGCACATTCAAATGGGCAGAATTACGTAGCAGATTAACATAGCATAACGTACCTAACCGAGCAGATTAAATAAGCAGTGCCTAGAAAATAATCAAGTATCCATTTCTATATGATAAAGTTGGAAAAGATGGGAAAATCGGTGGTTTATCTAGCCTATGTCATTGTTTGATATTTGACAGTCATCATGTCGAATGGGCATATCATTTTTTTAAATATGTCTTGCCTAGATTGACGTAAAAAGTTCAAAAACAATGTTATTTTTTTTAGTTATAAAAAAAAAAAAAATATGAAATTTCGCCAAAACTATGAATGAAGATAGAAGTACAGTAATTTATTATTATATTATTGTGAAAGCATTGTGTATATGCATGTATTTCCGTCCATCCTCTTCAAAGCAGTTTTTTAATGATTATTATTATTTTTTTAATGGGGGTAATTACGTAAATTCCATGCACACTCGTAATGATCTATATATATTTATACACACTAGGCTTTCCATGCACACGCATAACGATATCTATATATTTATCCACGCTAGTCATGAAAATATATTTTGTAAAATGAAGAACTGGATTAAAATTAACGTGATTTCCTCAAAGACTGTGAAATGTTTTATCGTTATCTGTCCAGCTCAATTCTTCATTTTATATGTTCTTTCTTCTCATCATTCACTTCTTCAAAGAAGTTTTCCTATCATAAGTAAAGCGACCATTACAGGACGGCGAAACACTTCAAAATTAGACTTGTGTCTGTGAGATACTTGGAACATAGGATCTTTCTTTTTTCATATACCCATCTACCTACTTACCCACCTATCTACCAACAAGCCCTCATACCTACCTACCGATTCATCTACTTACCAACCTACCTATATACCTACTAAACTACTTACCTATGATATTACACCTTAACTATGCTACACATGACTATCATGAAAATTAGTAGTGGTGGTAGTAGTAGTAGTACTGTATAAAGGTACTTTGATTATTATTATTATTATTATTATTATTACTACTACTACTACTACTACATAGAGGTACATTGATTATTATTGTTATTATTATTATTATTATTATTATTACTACTACTACTACTGCATAGAGGTACTTTGGCGGAATATTTCAGTGTAATCGGCGGATTTAGAGAAATCGCATAAAATTAATTTCTGTGAAAAATTACCAATGCTAGAATTCGACAAGACGACTTTTTACCATCATGAATTCCTGCATCGCTACCTCGCTATCATAGTGACAGTCAATGGGTGAGCGTTGTTTTTTTTTTTTTTTTTGTTCAATGCAATTGTTTTTTCTCATAAGCATGTACATGCTCACAGAGTGCATACTAGAAATATTGCGTGGTTATCACATGCTATACGTACAACTTTAAACAGAAACTCGAAACAAGAATCAACAAAAGCTGGAAAGGAGAGGATGGACAAATATAAACAATCTTTATAACAAATTATTGTAAAAATAATAATCAATCTCTTTTTTGAAACGCTTCATAAATTTCTTAGCTAGTCAGCATATTGTTTTCCTATTACTGGAATTTAACAACTGAATGCACTTATACATGGATGGTTTGTTCCAGAAGTACTTTTAATTAAATTGGTACGTAAGTAAGTATATACTGGGCACACTAAAAAAATGATATTCATCTTAAATATCATGGTTGTCACATAGCATACAATATCTTTCGCTTCTATCGATTCTAGTGCTTCCATATCTCCCAGTTTAAATTCTCAAATTATGAGAAGACACTCGGAGTTTTGTCAAAGCTGATCGATGTTTATGGTTACACACAAATTGGAATTGGTCTTTCAGACCGAAGTCAGTTTTGATTTGTTTATATAAAAATAATTTATCAGATGTTTGTAATTTATTTTGCCAGTCTGATAAAAAAAACATATGTAACCCTTTGTTAAAAAAAATTGGAATAATCTTGGGGCAATTTACAGAATCGGGAAACATCCAAACTTCACCAAACCCAAATCTGTTTAAAGTATCTTTTAGGAGTGTAACCCAATTAATACTATTATTTGATTCACTTTCAATAAATAACTGTCTTAATGCAGTACTCAGTATAATATTTACAGAATTTTTTATTCTAAACAAATACTTAAATAACTTAACTAACCTTAAGTATTTAAGAGGGATTTTTCCAAGTTCACCGTGTACAACGACGTCAGAAGTAGATATTTTTACATTTAGCATATCTTTTATAGTACGATTGTGCTAAATTGCTGCGTTAAATCCATTTTTGTAAATTGTAGCTTTTGTTGAACAAATGTAAATATTTTTAACACGGACGGTTAAACTGGCGTTTTCTTATGCATTTCAATTGACATGTACAATACTATAAATAACTCGTTGCCATGAAAATCGTTGATTTTCTTTTTATCCGAATTTATAGACATTTATTCCGACAAGACAAAAGATAATACTTTTCATGCACACCTGCAATAAGAGATAACCAATATTTTTTCAGTTGCAATTAAAATATAAAACTGCTATTTTTTCTTTTCTTCATATCTTTTGATTGAAATACTCTACCGTTTAAGATTGCAAAATATATATATGTTATAATTATTATTATTATTATTATTATATCTGTCTGTTACTAGATAGATAAAAAAATGGAGACAAAAATTATTAAATACAAACTTTTTTCCTTGCAGTTGGAACCAGATGCTCTAACACCTCCTGAAGAAATATCAGATCCACAATTTGTGATGAAAAGTGGAAGACCCAGTTTGGAGTTAAATGAAGAAACCGAGGATATTCGGGTATCTATTACAAAGAGGAAAATTGCTTTCTTGCACAGTAATCGTGTTTAATAATTCACAAGTTCCTAAGATCAACCTTAGACAGAATGAAATCTTATTTTTAACACACATGTGGGTGTAACAATCATTCTATTTAGTCGAATATCAAATCTGAGGGGAGTAAAAATCATGTTGTAAATTTTGACGCAATTGTGACGCCATGAATTTCTCTGGGAAATAGTGCCAATGAGTATTACATTTGCTGCTACTTTTCGTTTCGACAACTTTCCAAAGTGTATTTGAATGGAGATAACAGTCTTGTGTTTGTATTTTTGAGGAGGTTAAGCGAGATTTTACTGGCTCCACTGATGCTTCGTCGGTAAAACTATGTATGTGACAGTAAAACTCCCATTAGCATCATCAAATCCTTAAATGCAAGACATCGCCGAAAGCTAGAGACAAAAATTCGCTAAACTCTCTTTTCAAAGAGAGGGTATCGGATTTTCGACCGTGGCTTGCGACGATAAATCCAAGGATGATATCACCTAAACATAATTGCTATGCTAAAATGTATAATTCCATGTATTATATGTGTCGTTAGAAACCTTAATTAGCACTTACCTCTTGCAAAGTTTAGAATTTTTCAAGACTGTTTCCACTCTGAGCGATACACTGCGTACACGGTATATAGAAACAAAGAAAGATTCATGCCTTCATAATGGTTGTAACATCAAAACGAGCACATTGTGACGTTTTGCACTGAAGTTTTACTTCAGGTGCAAAGGAAGCGCGTAAATAAATCCCTGACAGAACATGCGTAGCTATGACAGTCATGATGTGACCAAGTATTCTCCAACTCGGATAACTCCTACTAAGCACTCAACCGGCAAGAGACTTGCTGTGGCGATCTATCTTATATTTCATTGCGCTCCATTCAAGTGTTACTACTTCGCCATCCGAGCCCACTTAGCCGAGATCTGTTAGTCTTCTATCTGAAAATTATATAGAGGTTTTACTTTGTATTCTTCGTTTCAAAGACTATTTTCTTTCAAAACGCATCCAAATAATTGTCAAGGGATTGTGGTTACTAACCGGTTTTATTATATGTTCTTGTGGGGGTTTTTTTTGTTGTTGTTTTTTTTTTTTTTTTTTTTTTGCTGGTAGCAATTCAAATTTGAACAATCTGCTCTCCGTCTTTTGTTATTTGTAAAGGATAAATACATTTCTGAGACATTTTTGGTTGTTAACTAATGACACGCGAGCGTCGGGTAGATCGAGATTCTTGATGTTGGTATAGATTGACTTAAAACATTCAAGAAATATGATCTCTTTCTAAACATGTTGGCTTTTGAGATAGCTCCAATCATAAAATTCTGATTTTATAAATTTTAAAGGTAAAGGCCTCCTTATTTATATTTCAGTTACAAAGGTCATCCTTTCCTAAAAATAAAGCTCAGTAGGAATCATTTGTGCCACCCTCGAAAACTCGGCAATGAGAAATTGTGGGTAATTGGTTTGCGAGCCGCCGTAGCTAATTGATTTATGTGCCGGACTTGCAATCAGTGGATTGTGGGTTCAAACTCGACCCAGACCAGCCCGGGTCGGCTGCCGTGGTGTGTCTCTGGGCAAGACACTTTACTCCCATTGCCCCGGCACTAAATAGTCTTTCCTGTGCTGATATGCGGCTAAACAACAACCAATTAATCAATAAAGTAAAGTCATTACAACGTAGGCGTGACAACGTAAACAGATCTGAGGGATCAGGAGACAAATGATCAAATGATGAACTGAGCGACGTTGATTATAATTACTTGAAGAGAATAAACACAGGTATATTCTTCATCAAAACTTCTGAGAAGAAAAAAAAACAACCCGAAAATAGACATTCATGTATGAATTACTACATGTGTTTCCATTTAAAACAATTATTACAGATTCTGTATGTTTATTTATTTATTTTAGAAAGAGGTGGAGAAAAGACAGGATGCTGTTTTCTTCGAGGAAGGAGATCTTACGAAAAGACAGGAAATTCTGCAGGTACATGGAGAAATTATAATGAAATCTTAGTGAACAACAGACTGGTCGTATTACTTGATTTTTAAAAAGCAGATAAAGTGAACAGTATGTTCTTGTGTTCAGCGCACGCCTAATGGCCAACAGTGTAAACCTAGTATTGCCGTCACATAACAAGTAGAGTAGGACCCACACTGTTCGCTCTTTTTTTTCAGGCAAATGGCGCAGGGCCAAATCTGTTGGCACATTATGACATGGCAAATCTGGATCTACGGTGTCCGCAGTTGAGTGCGGCTTATATACGGGAAAATATGATAATACGCTGATAAGTTACATGCAAACTCTGTGCTGAGGTGTTTCGTTAAAAGCTCTATGCTAAGGCATTTCGTGAAATGCCTGAAAGTGAAGTTATTGTAAAAGGGCGGGGGGGGGGGGGGGGGTTAAAACATTAAATGACTATATTTTTCAGAAATTACTCTTTGATTTGCTCCATATGCAGCCACTAATCCAGGAGCTGCGCTTTGGGCTTCAGCCACATCAGAGTGGCGTAATTAGGCATCTAGTCAGGAAACCCGAGCTTCCACGTTTTCGTATTTTTTTTTGTTGTAAAACACCTTGATAGATAAAATTTTGTTCAACCAGATTCTCGCGTGGCTTCGTGAAATCTCACCAAACAAGAGTCATTAGGCGGAAGTATAACGGAGCCATGAGAAAGTATAGTAGAGCGAGACATGCTGAAGATAGTACACCTCAGTCATTTTACACCAGAAATTTCCACATGGTTTGAAATTTATCCACACCATTACACCAGCTAGGCTTTCTTTCTCTTTTTTCCCCCTCCTATTTACTTAAAGCATACTCGTATTGCGAACAATTCCTTGGAAATCTTTAACCCCAGCAGGCATGGTCGGTATGAATCAATGGTTGCATGCAAGTTTAACAAGTTTTGTGGCCTTTATTATGTTTTATTTTCAAATTTTGACATTGGTCATAAAAATACAAAGACTGACTAACAGACGCAAGAAAAACTGAAACTCTAACTCAAAACTTCAAAAACACAATTGAGTAATCAGGAAGTCGAGACTTTTAAAAACATATTTTCCAGTTTGATGGTCTTCATATTTTCATGTGAGAAACAATTTTGTACGTCATAAATACAGTATGCGATAGTGACGGAACAATTATGCCTTTCCCTTACTTTACTTGAATGAAGTAGATTTTGCATGTACCATATGGTATAACAGCGAAGATGCAGTATATCAAAGCTTTTGATTTGAATGGTAGGATACTACATTAGCATGTAGATAATTAGATAATTATTATTAAAACAAAGTTAAGCAATTAATTAACATTAAGAAATCACACTATAGATAATATTAAACAGGCATCATTAACTTTTTGTCAACTCTGTCTTTTTATGGAAATGGTCCTTAGGTTCTGCGAAATGAAAGATTTGCACAGAATGTAAAATAAGTGAAAATAAGAAACGTTTAAAATGAATAACGATAATTAAAATTTTTATGAAGTAATTATGGAAGACCATCGCCGCCAAAAATACGAAATTAAAACAAAATAAGTAAATTTCAAATAAAGCAAGAAAAGCTAAAATAAAACAAGCATTGCTTGCAAAAAAAAGATTAAAGCTCAGACAAAAGGATCAATATTCATATAAAACAAATGAGGCACAAAACGAAACAGACAAAAGATGTATGATGTAAATACCAGAATAAAGCAGACCAAAAAACAAGCAGAACAAGCTGTTGACGACTGAAACCGACTAAAATCAAATGGAACACAATAACATCAAATGACCCAAGCAAAACTCATGCGAGGCAAACAAATGTCAACTGAAATGAATACAATGGAATTAAAAAATGAAACAACCACATACAAAAGCAAATGTTAATCGAATACAAATGTCAAAAGAAACTAACAAAATATGAATGACACAATCAAGCGCCAAACGATATAAACGGTATTTAAATGAAACAAACTAAAATCAAGCTGGTTAAGCTAACATAAAATGAAACATACTTACAATAAAAAAGTGTAAAGAAATACAAACATGTACATCACCCATGCGCAAACATTACTGTCAAATGAACCAAACACGGTAGTTAAATAATCACCTTTATCAAAAGAACAGATGTCGCCACTGCAATGTAAGTTGAAATTTATTTTATAGAGCCAAGAATGCCAAACATTTGAACATGGCGCATCAGGTGAGACAGTAGGATATAGCTAACGCTGTAAGTCCGTTAACATCTTCGCTAGCCAAGGATCGTCGATCCACTTCGCTCCATATCAACCCTTGGCATATTTAGCTAGTTGATCCGGTGTTTAGAACAAGTGCCCTCTTGCGGATAAAAGAGTCCCGCCCATAGCAAGCGATATCAATTGACCAATGAGACGGCTCGTTACTTGACCTATAAGGTATTCAATAATGCGATTTCCACGATGTCCACAGTCATTGACTTGGAATTAAAAGTTGCTTAAAATTTTTAAATTGGAGAAACTTACGCGCGACATATGTCGTTGTGAATTATTCCTAAACAATCTCCCAATTTAAATGTAACAAGGGATCTGATTGGATCAGTTGATTTCAGCTAAATCCAATTAGATAGGAGCAGTAGATACTCCTTTCAGGTAGCTAAGTATGCCAAGGATTGATGTGGAACGAAGTGAATCGACGACCTTTATCTGTTAAATGAAGTAGCCGACTTGTTGTCACGTGCCAAAAAAAAAAAAAAAAAAAAAAAAAAAAAAAAAAAAAAAAAAAAAAAACACCGCTCAATCGAGGCCGCCGCCTCCCACTCCGAAGACCCCAGTGCCATTTGGCAGTATCAAGATCGTTCCTGGACTTGAGCAGGGCAACATCGTTGACATCGACAACCACAAACAACATCATCAGCGAACACAGTTATTTCAAGAAGTTTACAATGTAAGCAAGCTTAATTGGTTGTGATATGTTTATTTTTTATTAATAGCTCTTACAGTGTTCGGTTCCACTCACTACAACCTCATGAAACTATCAAGGAGTGGTGAGATGGAAATGAGAGTATCTTTAGGTGGGGTTTCATTAAATCATGAACCCTTTTTACAGAGAGAGAGAGAGAGAGAGAGAGAGAGAGAGAGAGAGAGATAGAGAGAGAATGCTGTATTGATTATCCCTTAATTAAGGCTTTTGCTCCACTTCTAGCCATAAGGATGATTATTTTACAACGATTTAAAATCTCGTTATAGTCGCGACTTGTTTATAGCCCTTTGAGTCAGCAATGATTTTATACCAAGTCTCCCATCTCACTCTATTTTCTTCGGCTCTAATATATTCAACTTTGTTTGCCGTGGTACAAAGTCTCAACGGATGGGAAATGTTTGCTGTTGTGGGGCCAAATATCAACTAATCAAGAAATCTGATAGCTTTCTAGATACTAGTGATATTCCTGAGGTTAGTGTACACACACACACACACACACACACACACACACACACACACACACACACACACACACACACACACACACACACACACACACACACACACACACAGAGACTATTATATATATATATATATATATAATATATATATATATTTATATATATATATATATATATATATATATATATATATATATATATATATTTATATATATATATTATATATATATATATATATATATATATATATATATATATATATATATATATAACTGTCCTTTCAAGTGCACTGGATCCAGCAAGGGATCGCGTGTGTCAGGGATTGATTGAGATAAACACAATAAACGGACAACGTACAGTGCAAAACTAGTTTTCAACTAGCCTAAGCGCTTACGACTCTCACTGAGTCTTTTTCAAAGGCAAACACAAAACAGAGCCAAGACAAACAATAAACACAAAAAGCGTTGAAATTACAAAAGTTTACATAACTATTTCTACGGGAATTACATCTTCAAAATATCTGATGTGTCCTCTAGTTGGCTTCAACTCGACTGCTGATGCTGCAACTTAATGGGTTTTGACCAACAAAGGGATGAGCCATATCGCCGTCTGTTATTTAATGTAAATTGGTATAACCGCAGATTATATCCAGATATTTCATTCATTCCGTAGGGCAAGTAATGACCATAGCAATAATATAT